>QLPD01002108.1:0-11903 GCA_003314085.1 Hymenopellis raphanipes
CCGGGAGCACACAACGGCATGGAGAATATCAAGACGGGCACGAAGGAAATCTTCATCTGCCTCGTCAAAGGCATCACGGAGAACCTGCTCGTAAAGCTGGTCGAGAAATAGAGTACTACCAACGGCTCCCCCAGGTTTCAACAGCTTCCTTAACTTTGTCTGCTGCTCATCCTGCGATAGCGTACGATGCGGAGGTGATATGAACCTGACCGCAGTTGCAGCCCAGATAAACAGCCCGCCTGCTCGACGTGTGAGTTGTGCGAACTCGTCGGTATCTCGCAGCCTAGGAAGCTTCTCGGAGAGAAATTTGCCAATATCGTTTTGTACGTCGTCTAAGGGTACCTCGTGCAGACAACAAATCATGTCCGCTGGAAGAGGGAATGAATGGCAGAGGTTGACGATTTCTGGCTCTGTGCGACTGGTGACCAGAAACTTGATACCCCTCAAGCTCCTGTCTCCCACAACGCGAAGCAGGTTCTTCAAAAACTCTACACCACCGTCGCTTTCGTCGAGAGCGTCAATAACGACCACCGGCGGCGGTAAACCATCCCGTCTAGGAAGCGATGACGACCATGGCGCGACAAGAAGCCTGTCAATCTGCTCATAAATCTGAGCTTCGGCAATGACGGAGTCGCTTTGGAGAACGGGCACAAGCTCAATCGCATATGAACGGAATAGTTCCGCGAGGTTACGACAGATCGTTGGCACGATGAGCCGAGAGTCCCTGCTGTCGAGCTGGCGGGAACAGAAGAAGGACACGAGGGGCTTGTTTTCAGACCACATGCGCTTGCAGATGGTATACGCAATAGTGGTTTTGCCTGTGCCCGCGAGGCCGGTGAGCCAGAAGACAGGCGGAGAGTCGACGGTGTTCGCTTGAGCCCATGACATGATCTTGTCGAGAATCTCGACTCGAGTGCCAGATGTGCATGGACCACGTAAGAGGTTGTCAGTCTTGATGGCGGCACGGAACGACGCGTCGCGCGAGCGGTGTAAATCACGAATGACGGCAACCTAGCACACGATCAGTATGATCTTCAAATAAAGAGGCATAGACAGACATTGAGAATATCTTGTACATTCCGCTCGATGTCTATACTACTTTCAAGCTAGGATACAAAGCCTGAGTAAACGGCTGATGCCATTAACATAATCGACATACCTGGAATGCCCGTAGGACTTCCTCTATCTTCTGGTAGGCAGAAACAAGCTGTCCTGCATCGGCAGCATTCTCAGCTAACCTCGCTAGATATCCACGATTATGAAGACTTTCGATGTCCTGGATAATCTTCTTTAAATCCCTGTAGGTCGTTAGTGAGAAATTATACAGATATCAGTCATACAAACCCCGCCAGCTTTACCATCCTCGCATCAGTGTCCTTCGAAACACTTCGCCATTCGAGCCTCTTAGCGACCAAGGTCACTAATAGACCATCAATGACTCTTATTACTTTCTCCATTTCTTCATGATTAGAAGCGGTTTTCTATACAAGAAGTAAGATACAAATTTCAGCTTAGGAAGGATGTCAACACACCTGGTAGGCATTAACACAGGCAAGGAGCCCGCCAACAACAGATTTCAGCGGTACAAACACGTCTGATGCCTCCTTGACAATCTTCAAGGCCTCCTGTAACCCGTGAAGTACCGTCACTGTAGATTTGTTCAGTAATGCCAGGATAGCACGACAATTGTACTAGCCTGAAGCTGTATTTTTGGCCCCATCGGAAGGTTTTTCGCTATCCGCGGAAGGCTGAGCATGAGATTCGGTGTCGTTGGTAGGATGCGGAGCCTGCCACACATTGGTATGGAGCTCGCTGTTTTCAGAATCATTGCTTGATACAGCGGTGCTGGTTACGACGCTGGGAGCATCCAGAGCCGAGAACACCTTGGGAGGGAGGGAGCTATTCGCGGAGTCGGGGTTTGATACGGCGGCTGCGCTATGTTTATCATCACTCTGGTCGCGTTGCTTCTTGCGATGACCGATACGCGGAAATCGTTTGGGCCAGTATCGAAAGGGCATGTCGTGGTCTCAAATGAAGGGCTGGGAAAAAAGAAATCATCAACAACCAAGTCAACAACGCGTGATTGCTTGCCGGTGATGAAGTGGAACCTCGGGTCGACACCTTGAACGGCATTCACGATTGCCATCATGATGCCCGTTCCAGTCCGATTCCAAGAGAAGAGCATGTACCGCGAAGAGGAAGCAGCCTTTAGGAGACGGCAGCCGTATTAAACACCTCTCTTGACGTCGACTCTCCCCACGCAGCCTTGTCGTCGTTGTCACGACCTGACGCGTGTAGCAGAGAATGTTAGAAGAAACAGAACATCAAACGGTCCATGCATATACCGCGCCGCACCGCCAGTGAGAAGCAAAACTATGTTTGAGCATCAAGTTTAAGGAAGGAAAGAAACCTTCGATCGTGTTGCACCAAGAAAGGAAATGGCGTGCCGATCGTCTTTCTCCTGACCATGACCACAACGACAGCAAGCGTCGGCTTGTAGCGAAGAGCCTGGGGACCGCCAATGGCAACGCTTGGGAAAAGTGTGAGTGTTCACTCTCCCAATGTTCTTATTTTATTTCAACTCCCTCCAGACCAGCAATACCACTGCGCAAAATGATTCTCCTCCGCCCAACAACCAGCTTTTGAGTTGGTTCCAATTGTTCCTTACCCTAAATCATTCTGATTTTAAAGATGCTTTAGCTTGGGACTTGGACACGGTCAAAGACCGTGTCTTGCATGGCATACCCATTACAGATATGGTTGTGGACATCGGCGATGGCATGGTCGTGAAATATGGGCGTCGGGTCCGCCCAGAAGAAGCCCTAGCAATTGAAGCTGTCGCGACAAAAACAAACGGGGTCCCCTTTCCTAAGATATACAGCGTAATACGCGATCATGACACAAACATCACCTACATCGTGCAGGAGAAGCTCAAGGGCACCCCTCTTGTGGATCTACTCCCAACACTCTCTGAGCTCGAGTTTAACGTCATCACTGATGAACTCCGGGATATTCTGCGCGCGCTCTCCTCCCTTGACACCGGTGGTCCTATGGGGACGTTTGGCCATAACCATTACAACTTTGTGTTTCATCGCTTCTCTGCGTATGGCGACTGGGTCACCCCAACCACGAAGGAATTTGTTGAGCGGCTCCCAAAACTTCTTGAGGATTCCCCATTATCACTTCGTGCCACCGAACCGGGTGGCGGCGCACCGTACGACTTCGGGCGACCCCCCATTTTTTCTCATGGGGATTTCGTTCCCGAGAACATCCTCATCCACGAAGGACGAGTGTCAGGAATTATTGACTGGGAACATGCTGGGTGGTACCCATACTTTTGGAACGACTACGTTGCGCGCCGACGCATGAAACTGCCGAAATTTAGAGATGGTAAGTGGCAGGCGATGGTGACGAAGATTATGGCGTCGTATCCAAATGAGTTCAAAGAGTTCCGGGAGACTTTCAAGCTCGCCGACATGTATCTATAGTCTCTATGTATCTTCCACGTCGTAACTGCAACAGAGGTCCATTTACAGCTGTTTGCAAAATACATGACAGTTCCGAGCTCCAAGAACAAAGCAGTTGAATAATCAGACCCTCACACAGAGTACCATGTAGACGGTCCTCTTGAAGGAGAACATGGGAATCATGGCTGGGCAATCTCCACAATAGTACACAGAGAGTCGCTTGAACGAGAACACCAAGGATAATCCTCCATTAGTAAAAGTATCGAGGCCAGCGCACTTAGCAAGATGGAACTAGATCAGATTGCAGCAAACGCAGAACAAGGAGCTAGACAACGAGTTACGACACAACACAGCGAAACAATAACAACACGATAAATACACATAAGCGAACCCAACAAGAAGAGAAAGATATCAGTCACAGAACTACAGCCCATCAAAGTCATTCCAGCCGAACCCCAAAGGCGCCGCGGCAGCAAACCAATCGTCAAAGTCGACTTCCTTCTCCTTCTGCTTCTCCCAGCGCGCCTCAGACTCTTCCACATCATCATCGGGCTCCGAGTCAGGCTCCGGGGTGTCCAAACCGAACGAGGACCCAGACGTGCTCGGTTCGGACAGGTAACCCTCACTATCGTCGGCAAGGAGCTCCTCTGGAAAGCTCTCATTGTATGAGGTGCTCGTTTGAGCCTCATCTGGGAGAGGGTTAAGGGCCTTGAAGTGACTGAATATGTCGCCGGACTAGAAAGTTGGGATAAATAAGTTTCGCAGTACTTAGAATGCTGAAGAAGAGAGAAAACATACCTGAAAATCGAAGTCGTCATTCGAGGGAAGACCCAACTTCATTCTTTTAGCCTCGTCGTGAATGTAGGTCTCTCCCGAATCAGAGAACGACTCTGTGCGCTTGCGCTTTGTTTGGGGAAGAGTAACGGGCGGAGGCAGTACAGCAGCCGGCACAGTACGTTGGACCGGTAGTCGGTGAAAGTCACCTTGCGTTGATTGATCAAAAGTGGCGGCTAAATTTAAAGGCATGGAAGGCACTCCCCGTCGCTGCCCCATCGAAATGTGGCTAGACATGATATCGGAGGTGTCCTGAGACGGCGGTGCGTGATGGGAACAGTGATGCGTATGGTAGTCGTAGGGTGGTAAATGCGGATGACGAGTGTTTGGGAGTATAGCATTACGATGCGCGGTCACGTTACCGTCCCATCTCGTTGTGCCATTGTCAATGTCAGTCGGCTGGAGCTGGGGCATGATCACCCCAAATGCGCTGGACGTGCTGGATCCAAACCTGGCGCTTGGGGCGACGTAATCTGGAGTACGCAGCGTTTCATATTTCATCTCGCGAGAATAAATCGGCTTCGGAGCTTGTGTCACCGTTGACGGAGAGTTCACGCGCGGTGGAGCGCTCTGAATGCGAGTACTGGAGTGTGCACGAAAAGAAAATTCGCTGCTTGGGAGTTGTGTTGGAAAAGGTGGTTGGATGGGCTGACCATGTGTCAAGTGAGGAGGGAGGGTATATGGGTCGCTGAGCGTGTCGGATACCCTGTTTAGCTCGCCGGACAACGATACAGACCCGGCGTCTGCACTGTTGACATCGCCAACGAGCGTTTGAGAGTTGGTGGAATCACTGGGGGACCCGAAGGAGCAATAACGAGCTTCAGATGGAGGCAAGCCATCAGCCCTTGTACAGGGGACCTGTTTCGCAAATGGGGGGGTGCGGCAGCGCCCTGAGGCGTTGTACCATTGGCCGTTTAGGCCTTGCATGGTGAAGCCCGTGAGCTTTGTCGGAGCTTTGGATGTTTTAGGCGGCGCCTTGGGAGGCATTGTTGAGCGTGGAGAGACGAGTGGCGAGGGTGGTAGTGATTGTATGAGAAGTGATACGGTAGGGTGGACCGGATTATTGAGGTTGCGCGTCAACAAAGACAAGCAAAGGCCGTGTGCTCAACTCAGAGCTTTGATCGCTCGATTTGACTCGGTTGATTCCTGGGCAGCTCATGAGCACTCTAAAATCAATGTATACGATTATTCACCAGTGATAAATAGAGAGACGGCCGGATTTTCATCGAGACCGCCATGTTACTACGGTATGTTGTCCAATTGACCAATACCTTTTTGAGGGGCCGTTGATGACTTTGGAAGCTTCAAAATATAATCAAGTTATGCTTAAATAGCAGTAAATTAATATGCACTGACCATATGATATAATAAACATTGTTCGGATAACGTTTGATTTGCGCCACACTTCTTGGTGAGAACATTCGATCACGATCTCGGGATGGTATCTTCATGCTATTCTCGGGTAAATATTGCATCATAATTATGTGTTTAATGAGTGCGAACTTACCAATTCGTTAGCAATTGCGTCGCTCTTTGCTCAAGACACGAATTCGCCCTCGAAAGAGTGTGAGAAGGGGAGATGTCCTCCCTGACGATGCCGTAGGCAATATAGGCCGGATCTCGTTCTGAAGCACGGTCGCAAAGGTATCCATAGATCATGAGGCTTGACCAGAGAACTCGTTGTTCTCATAGAGAGGGTAACTCATCTATGGGAGGGTCCCAGTCTCGTCAAAAGAAGAAGCGCAGTTCAGAGCACGGTGAAGAGACAATATCAGTCAAAACGGAGTACGAGAGACGGTATGACGCTGGTCTCGCTGGAACACGTAAAACAACCGTGGTTTATATCATCTGCAAGCGCATGTGCGTCGAAAACAAGCTCCTCGCGTCCTTCTTTTGCCCCCCTCCAGTTAGATAGCAAGGACTCCCAGCTCTTTGTGTCGTAACCTCGCAGAACTATTCCGTTCTCACAATGAATCCACCAGCTTGAAGGTCTTCGATATTTTTAATGATATTCTTCAAATCACTGAAGCTCGTCAGTGCGCGACCAAAACAAATAGCTTCAGCATACCTCTCTAGTTTCAACGTTCTTTTCCGCAACGATTCCGTTGTCTCCACACTCTTCCGTCGTTTACGCTGGCTGGAATCAAGATGGCACTGCTTAGCCTTTCATCTGATGCTACGACACTGGAACGACTCATCAAGATCATCGTTCATCTGGCCTCGTTGGTGACAGTGAGATTGGAACGGCTAGGCGCTACGAAAGAGACTGATGAAGCAGCAAGACATGTACGTTGTATTGGTCACCGGGGCGCTAAGGGTCATCGAGATGATTGGCTGAACCGCGTGAGAGAGGACGGCGACAGCCAATTCGCAGCCCACGGCATCGTCGTGAAGAGACTTGACAATAAACCTGTAGTCGCGGGCGATTTCAATGCGACCGTCGATGTTGAAGTTGTGAGTGATAGCGCAGAGGGCTCGGAAGGAAAGTGTCGAGCAGTGGGGATTCGGAGGAGGGGGAATATCCGCTTCAAGAAACCTGTTTGGAGTGAGCTTTGAGAACCACGGAAGTAATGAAGAGTCGCTTAGCTGTTCTATAAAGCTTGTCGCGTATCGAGTGATCGGCGGACATCCTAGCGTATAATATGTTAGCCGCACATGGCGGGACGGCCGATTCAAGAGGTAGGCGTTTAGAACCGGGCGGTATCCTTGAAGAAATCGTAGCGCCACTGTAGGACGTCTCTGTGACTCTCCTAGAACAATTACTTCATGCTGAACCAGAATTTGAGAGCGTGATGTTTCAATCCTAAGAAGGAGGTGTGTTTAATTTTCAAGGAGCGAGATGCAATAAAAGCTAATACGGACCGTGATGACGAACATGGTTTTGTTTATGGGCCTCTGGAGTGCAAGGTTAGCGGAAGATTGTTGGGATAGGAACTCAACGTACCTTGAAGAACAAAGCTACATGCTGGAGGACACTTGGGGTCCGCGTCGCGTCTTGAAAGTCAGTGTTGAATGAACAGAGATTTGGGGCCCCAGTCGATAGTGAAATCAACGCCGCAAGAAGCTGTAACCACAGCAGATGGTAGAAAACACAGTGCAGCAGGTCACTTGAGGAACTGATGGTAGACGTTTGAACGATGTGGCGACACATGGCTGATCGGCCAATGCCGGTGTATTGCCTGCCCTTTTTCCTCCTCTCTCCCACGGCGACGGAAGCATTTTTGGACCTCGTACAGCACATCGGACTCGGTCCCTGCCTATTCCTGACCTCTGGAAATTTCTGAGCAGTTCTCTCAGATGAATATGGGGGATTCGCCATCGCAATCGCCTTCAAGTTCTAGTCAGCACCTCAGCTGTGGCTAGAGCAAGTGCGAGGTGACGAGAACATCGCGGAAGATGGGTAGAGGGTCCCAGAAATGCAGACGTTCTAGGACGAGGTGACGATAGCTTTCAGTGAGTATCCAGTTCATCATAATCATGCCCTTTTGGGTTGGGGTGGTTTCCTCAGCCTGCTTTCGGAGTATAGGCCGTCCATGGCGGCCTCGTGTTTATTCGCTTGCTCCCTCTGTTTCGATTGCTCCGGCCATGAGTATAAACATCGTTTTGCATTGCGTTTATCGGTAACAACTCCACCCCCATCTCCTTCCCCGCGACTTGTACGACTACTTCTCTAACGGACTCAATAGGTATATTCTGACTATATTCCGCATATCACTGCCCCTTCGCCCGACTGTCACAAAATTTGAATTCAGGAAACCGCTACCGTTGCTCTCCGAAAGCTCGTTACTCTACAATCCTCAGCAAAAGGACAACTGGCATCGCGCATTGCTTCACCGGCACCACCATTCCAAGTCCCGTGTCGCGATCACAACAGTGGCGGATCTTTCGCGCTCGTCTTTAAACTGGGAGAGTCACCCACGACTCGTCGTCTCGATACGAGGCGCTTTTGGGGAAGGATAAATAAGGAGCTGGTCAAGTCCCCCAGCGAGGCGAAAGGATACGTATGTGGTTACGACAGTGCGACGAGCGATATATGTTCAATGGTGGAGGAGGAGAGCGTGTTACGATTCACAGAGGAGACGGGCTCATTATGCCCGACACAGTCCTGGTATGTTGGTTTCTTTATTCTAGTGATGTTACTGACGCGTCTCATCGTAGGTTTAATGTCCTCCGTGGATCCACACACGCACTCTGGGTTCCAGTGTATGCTATTGGAAGGCTTCGCGGTTGTTTGTGCGCCGCGGCAGAAACCGAAGTACGTTTTGCTTACTTTTTCGTCCTTGGAGACTTTGCTGACATTCTTGGTAGTTATGAGATCTTCCGTTTGACGGATTTTTTGGGGCTGCAGACGGTGTTCCAGTGCACGGCGTTCCATCCACATCCGGACGTGCCGATATATACGGATGCGGATCGGGGGCATGTTGTGATGAGGGATGAGATGTCGTTGGAGATTGTTGATCTGCGGTAGGGTGGTGGGTTGGACAAGGCTATGGGATTCGTATCTATGATCTACTGTTGTTGTGATATAATTTTATTGTGTAGAGTGAGCTTTGTAACATCTGTAAACAAGGAGGAGCAGGCTGCGCTGAATGGGTTCCTGGCGGAAGTGGAACGCGATTGGCAAGTAGTACGCGAGAAATAGATGGATATGGTCACAACGCATGCGAAGGTCTCTCTACAAAGTGAAGTACTCAGCTCGAAGCACATCTCATTCTGAAAAGGATGGGGGTGAGAGAGAGGCTCTCTTGCAAGTGGGAATTCGAGGGTCGACAGCCTTTGAATTCAATTTCAAGAGTCGAAGTGAGGGTGGGTTGGCCCGGGCTTGGGCTGACCGCATGAAACGAGATACCAATCGATATGAGACCCTCAAAGCTACCGAAAGTCTGAACTCGTTCGCTGGCTGCTATCAACGTTCTTACCAAGAAGTGTGGCGTGTTAATGGATTACAAGGTAAACGTGCTACTCGATTATTTAACAAGGGAACGGATTGGCAGTGGAGAACTTGTATGGTATATAGATGTACGTACACGAAGATCAAGGGGTATAGCATTTGTGCCACTCTTCACCAACATGACAGTCCTCGAATGAGACTGAGCAATACCCCTTCTGCGACATAATCATGGCAGTCTCCGGCGTAAGGAGCAAAGGTAGACGCTCAGGAGAAAGCCACATAAGCCGAAGTGAATTACCGCGCGACCAAATCCACCCGTCAGAATCGACATGCCACAAGGGATCCTCTATATTTCGCCATACGCGAACCGATGTGTCACGCGAACCAGAGGCAATATGTGTCCCGTCGAGTGAAAATGCCACAGATGTGACAGTATCGGTATGTCCACACAGTACTTTCACTTCACCCGTCGTGATGTCCCAGACTCGAACAGTATTATCGCTTACGCCGGCGACAATTTGGGGATGTTCAACTCTTGGAGAGAAGGCAACAACATTGATATCGGTGTCAAAATCAATGTCCTTCAAATGTTCGCCCGTCGCCGCATCCCATACGATGACAGATCTACCAGACCCGGAGGCAATTTGCTTGCCATCAACAGAAACCGCTACAGACGCGACACTTTCTATGTGGCCTGAGAGCACTGTTATGTTCACTCCATTCCTCATATCCCAGACCCGAACAGACCAGTCCCGAGAACCAGAGACAAGGTGGAAGCCGTCAGGGAAGAAAGCGACAGATGTGATATCCTCTGTGTGGCCCTCGAGATTTCGGAGTTCCTCTCCTGTCCTGGAATCCCAGATGATCAAGGACCCAGCGCGTGTGCCAGTTATAACACGAGTACTGTCAGGAGAAAATGACAGGCATGTCACTTCCTCACTGATGTACTGTTTTGTCAACGGCTTTGCAGATGCTGTGTCCCAGACAAGAAGCTGATAACCATCATGATCGCTCGTGCAGACAGAACAAACTAGTGTACCATCGCGAGCAAGTCCTAGGCTCGGGTAACGACGCACCTCGGCGTAATTGAACTCTTTGAGCTGCCGACCTGTCGTTGCATCCCATATCTGAATAGTTTTGTCCAAGGATGATGAAATGACCTGTTTCCCATCCAACGAAAATGTTACCGATGGGACTGATCTAGTGTGGCCTTTGAGTTTTTCCGGTCGTTTGCTCACCATCGTATTCCAAACACGAATAGAATGGTCACTTGCAGCTGATACAATCCGAGTCCCGTCATGGGAGAACATTACAGACCGAACGTGATCGGTATGGCCGGTGAGCTCAGTCAACAAGTCACCCTTCGCAACATCCCAAATCCGAACCAAGCGATCCCATGATCCCGAAACAATCCTCTGCCCATCATGAGAAAATGCAACACAACTGGCAGAACGAGTATGGTGGTTGAACTGCTTCAATTGTTGACCAGTAGATGCATCCCAGACCCGGATTGTTTTATCATAACAACCAGATACGACCTGCGGAGGGCCACATGGGGAGAATGCAACAGACCAGACCCCTTCAGTGTGGCCAGTGAGCTTCCACACTTGTTGTCCTGTTTTTACATCCCAAATCCGCACAGATGTGTCATGTGAGCCTGAGACAACTTGTACGTCGTCATGCGAAAACGCCACTGAAAGGACCCCCTGCGTATGGCCGTCCAATCGCTGAAGCTGGTCGCCAACTTGTGGTTCTCGTGCCCATATGCATACAGAATTGTCTTGGGAACCGGAAACAATGTATTGAGTATCATGAGAGAAAGCTACAGCTGTGACACATTGAGTGTGTCCCAATAGTTCCCTCACATGTTTGCCAGTTGACACATCCCAAATACAGATGGATGTATCTGCAGAAGCAGAAACAATGTATGCACCATCACCAGAAAAAGACACAGATGTAATCCGGTCAGTATGATGGCCTGCCAGCTCCTGCAGTAGTTCACCGGTGGTCAAATCCCAGATCGTGATGACAGAGGACTCGGCGGAAGCAAGTCTAAGGTCATCAGGCGAAAAGGCGACAGTTTCCGCCTCGGTTGGAATGGCAAGGAGTGAAGCGGTGTCAACGGGTGCAGGCAAGAATGCTGGCAGCCGGCTAAAGCGGGATTTCCATATTTTCGAGACTGGCGCTGAGGAGCTCCAAGTGCTAAGACAAGAGATGTAGAGGTGGGGAGTCGATTGGGATGCGGGACTTCCTGCGAATGATGTGGCGAAGTTAGCAGCATCGTCAACCAATGCAGACAGGTCACTTTCAGCTTTTTTCATAGTGGATATTAGATGGCTTCGGCAACAATTGGAAGGGGAACGAACCTGCAAGTTTCAGCCACCTACGAGTGCGTTGAAGGAGAGGAAAACAAAGTGATTTAGATTGAAGAAGATCCATCGCTTCCAGCCAAAATAAGAAGACATTTGTCAAGAAGGCCATCAGGCCCTCGTGCAAGGATGACCTGTTAGTATGGCCCGCCGCGAGTAAATGCTCAGCCCAATGGCAGGCTGCGTATCGGAGGACTGGGCTTATATGTGCCTGAACAAGGTTACGAAGATTGGCAACCTCGCGATCAAGCAAGAAAGAGGACGGGAGACGGCAAATGTTAAAGTGCAGCTCAGATCCCATGATTCGGAAACAGCAGTGGGCGAGTCGGGCGTCGAAGACAG
>QLPD01002112.1:0-24169 GCA_003314085.1 Hymenopellis raphanipes
ACGCCACATCCTCGAGCTCGCGCCTCTCCCTCTCCCCAGTGTGAACCAAATCGAGCTCCACCCCTTCTGCCAGCACCGCGCGCTCACCGCGTTCTGCGCTGAACGTGGGATCGTCGTCTCGGCTTTCTGTCCTCTCGTAAGGGGAACAAGGAACGAAGAGAAGGTGGTGAAGGAGATCGCGGAGAAGGCGGGGAAGAGCCCGGCGCAGGTGCTGGTGAGGTGGGCACTTCAGAAGGGGTATGTGCCCCTGCCGAAGAGTGAAAGGGAGGAGAGGATCAGGGAGAATGCCGATGTGTTTGGGGAGTGGCAGTTGAGTACGGCGGACATGCAGCAATTGGATGGTTTGGATGAGGGACAAAAGGGTAGTATTAGTTGGTGGCCATATGATGAAGAGTAGAATAGCTTCAAAATCTTTCGTATCAATACCTACCAGGAGCTCAGTCAGGCGATATCAGACCATAGTATGAACCGATTCAGAATACAGTAGGGTGGCGAAGTAAACCCTAGGTTTTGATACCGCTAGGGTTTACGGCGGTTAGTTACCGGTATTGATACCGGTAACTTACCTCAAGCTCGGGGAGGGAGGTAACTTACCAAACACGTGACCTGTCATGTGATTGGAGCAGAAGGGGAGAAGGTTGCAGGTGGGGATGAGAGGGTCCTGTGGGTCACAGATAGTGAAAAATGTGCTAAAGGGTAGATACAATGGAACTATGTACAGTTTGAAGCAAAAATTCACTCTGATCAGCAAAAAATTAAGGTCCGGAAGCTCCGGAAGAAATTGCGCCACGCTTCTCACGTGAAAAGTCACGTGTTGGGTAAGTAACGGTAACTTACCGTATTGATACCTAGGCCTCTGGAACCCCCCTAGTAACTTACCGGTAAGTTACCTCCTGGGGGGTTTACTTCGCCACCCTAGAATACAGTGCTGACTCCTGAGTGCTCAGTGCTCACTGCCGAAGCAAAAATTTGGAAATTGACAGAGCCTACCATAATGACCACCGCAGGATTCGAACCTGCAATCTTTTGATTATTCAGTCGTAGTCAAACGCGATGCCATTTCGCCAGGCAGCCATGCATGGCGTGGAAGTGTGGCGTACAGGCAGGGAAGGCAATGATCAGAACTTCGATCATGACGAAAATGATTGACTTGTCCTCTTCCTTAGACTTGTTGGACGACAATGTCTACACCCGCCGCTCCCGCGCCTGCCCCAGGCGGAAATGCTCCAGGTCCCGAACAGGAGGAGCAAGGTGGAATTCGTCGGTTTATGGGAATTGCTCAGGTGTGTACACGCCATTGTAATAATGAACTTTGACTGACTTTGTATTGGTAGCAAATATTCATGTTCTGGGCTATCTCTCAGCTGGGTACAACACCCTACTTCCCGTTCTTCGCTGTCCACACTTAACTGTTGTATGCTGCAGCAACCAGATTTTTCGCACCCAAACCAGCAGTGACGCCCGATGCTGCTACCATGTCCACGCAAGCTCCGGGAACGACTAACACAGAGACCATCGACCCATGGTCGTTACCGCCAAAGCAAGCCACCCTAGCTTGGCCTCTAGGCGACGCCCTCTCCATGCATGTCTACCTCACCACCTCTCCTCGCCCAGACCTCGCCAATCTCAAAGAAGGCGGCCTCCCGCACTTTGTATGGGACGGTCTGACTTTCGGGGATTATAAAGACTCGCGAAGCGTCGAATATAACATCGAGTTTCCCGAGGTGCGCCATCTCGCGCGTTTGATCTGGACAATTGTTGACATGTTTCTGAAGAGCGTCAAGCATAACGGATCTTTATACGCGGATATATTCCTTCTGAAAAACGGAGCGTCGCTGGATCGCAGCAGCGCAGCGTTCAGGCCGGACGACATCCATTACATTCGCAAACGTGCGTATACACTGCAAGTTCAACATTTGACTGACGCGATATACGCAGTGCTCACGCCTTACCTTCCACGTGAAAAGGTACGGAAAGCGAAGAACCTGTTATCCCAAGATGCTAGCGTAGAAGCGGAAGAGGAAGAAGAGGAGGCCGACGTTATCATGCCATACTGGCACAGTGTGCGTATTTACACCTTACACTTCAACCTTGTACCTGACCATGAATGTAGAACATCACCCTTGCTCTCGTCTCCGACGCCAATCCCATTCCGTACGCATCGCTACCGCCGCCCATCCTCGAGCGTAAACAGCTATCATCTCTTTCGTTTCCCATTTTTAATCTTCATTTTAGACGTTCATCTTATCAATGGCGTGCGTGATCCCACAGGAAACATCGGCTCATACAAGCCTATTCTCTTTCCCAACGAGTTTTGGCACCTGCGCTCCCATTATGTCGAGGTCAACACATCCACCACCGTCCTCCCTGTTACCTTCACCTTCCAGCCCATGTCCTATATGAAATTCCAGCTCTTCGCATCCATGACCCATGGATTCAAAGAGGCGGCTAAGCAGCAAGGTGGTGCGGGTGTTGCGGAGATGGATGAGATTAAACGGATGCTGTTGGAAACCAATCCGTGGTTCTTGGGCCTCACCGGTTTGGTTAGTATGCTACATGTTGTGTGAGTATTTATTCTTCGTTCTTTCTGTCTACTCATCGATGCAAAGCTTCGAGATGCTCGCCTTCAAGAGCGACGTGTCCCACTGGCGGGAGAAGAAGGAGATGGTGGGCGTGTCCGTGCGGACGATCGTGACGAACGTGTTTGTGCAGATCGTCGTGCTACTTTACCTCATTGACAACAACGACAACACGAGCTGGATGATCCTCTTCGGGTCGGGAATGGGCGTGCTGATTGAGGCATGGAAGGCATGTTTATTGTACTTGCGTATTGTTTGGAAACTGACTTGAATTTAGATCACAAAAGCCGTCGACATCTCTATCGTGCCCTCCACCGGGACGATCCTTCCATACAAGCTTGACATTAAGGACAAACACGTCCTCAGCGAGGACGAGAAGAAAACGCAAGAATACGACAAGCTTGCATTCCGGTACGTGTCGTACGCGGCACTCCCGCTACTTGCAGGGTACACCATTTACTCGTTAGTATACGAGAGTCATCGCGGGTGGTATAGTTTCATCATCTCGACCCTCACGTCGTTTGTGTACATGTTCGGCTTCGTGAGTGTCCATGTTGTCTCATTATTACTGTGAGCCGACGGGTTTTAGGCGCAACTGGTACCACAGCTTATTATCAACTACAAGCTCAAGGTAGGTGCTTCCCTCCTATTTCGTTGACAGTGCTGAATCGGATTTCCTTCAGAGCGTGGCGCATATGCCGATGAAGGCCATGATATACAAGTCTCTGTCGACGGTCGTGGATGATTTGTTTGCCTTTTGTATCAAGATGCCATTCCTTCATAGGCTAGCCTGTTTCCGCGACGATGTTGTGTTTGTGATTTTCCTGTACCAGGTGGGTATTTTGACTCCCGTTTGTGGTTTGATTCCTAACCTTGTGGCAGCGCTGGATATACAGGATTGATCCTAAACGGGTTAACGAATACGGGCAGGTTATGGCGTTAGACGTGGATAAGGCAGAGGAGACTGAGTCCAAGAAGAAGAGATGATTGATTCGTTGTCTTTTGATCCATATTCTATAATCTGGGTTAATGTAGATTGGATAGAGTTGATGATCACAGCCAACAGCAACTTCAAGCAGTCTCGCCTACAGATTATCTATATAAGTTTGCATGAGTAGATATGCAAGGTGAATGTTGCGCCAGCCAAAGGAGCCGGGTAGATGTAACCGGGCCGCCCTATCCTTTAACTTTGACCACCAAGGACCCAACAAGGACCCGTGCTGAACAAAGGCAGACGGCTTTCACGAGAAACACCTTTCCTGACTAGAAATCTGCCTCCCCTTCTGCTTCTCTCCCGGATTCTTCTCGCGAAATTTTCGATGGCTGGTGTTGTATCTGCTTCCTGCTTCCATTCATCGCGTTCTACGGCATTTTGCTGGACGACAAGAGCCACCTGTGCTGTGCGTACCTACATTTCACTACATTCAGCTCACTCTAACGATATCCGTTTGTTCAGGCTGAACGGGCCTCTTTCTTTGTCGCGCCACACGTCCTTTCTCGAGGCTTCCAACTTCGGAAGATCTAATGTTGTGACAATGCTACCATCACGTGGAATCCACATTCTTTGTCGCCAAGCAAACACCAACACCTGCAGCCTGAAAACTGGACTGGTCCTACAATAGCATGTATCCTCCCACTCTATTGTCGTCTTATTCCTCGACACCGTTCTACTACGCTACCCTGCTCTCTCTCTCAAATGGCCAAAATAACGTCTCGCAGAGCTCCTCATGGGAAGAACGCCAGACCCAAGAATCCCAAAGTCATCGCGTTCATTGCCGTCCAAGACAAGAACGCGTCAGTTCAACCTCAATCGATCTTATGCTCTACATTGACGCGCCCTTCTTATAGTGCCGAACCAGCAGAAGTATCTTCCAATGAACCCCTTGCCTCCTCATCTGCTAAACAGCCTCAAAGGCATGTTGTCGGTTGGTTTCGACCAAGGATTCCATGCTAACCTCCCCTCAGCTCACCCCAGAGCAAGCAAATCGTTCGAGTCTGTCACAAGGAAAACGCGACACGAATGACGCGTAATGCCGCCCGACAAAGCGGTGCCCAATTGTCCTCGTTCTGTGCTTATTGCGACGCCCATGTCGTTGAGAACGTTCAAGGCACTATGCACTTGGCTGGATGTCCGCTCCAAGAAAAGCCTGTCATCAAGCAGGCTCAATTGCGGCCTATCTTTTACTGCAAGGGCGATCGCCGACAGTAGGAGAGCGATGTTCTCGGATTCGCGTACTGTACAGCTACATATTGATTTGCGCGACCGAGCTTATGAAGATCTCGATTCTCATGTACTATTAGCATTGTTTATTTCACATTCTTCATTTACATGATGATCTTGATGAGCCACCCGCAAGTGCGGAGAGATTCAATTAAATGCGCGTCTGGCCAACGTTTTTCTTGTCTGGTTCACGGTCCAGGTTTATTTCCATCAAGGTCAACAACTCGATCTCGGCTACATACGTCACATGCCGGAGGGACGTGCCGCTACAAATTAACGTTCGCCTCACGACAGTCAACCAACTGCAATGACATGTCTTTCACCTTCAACTGGCCACGCTTTTCGGACCAGTTTCACTACGATGCGATCCAGATGCTTAACAACGCCCTCAACAAGGGCGACAAACCACCTATCATAGCCGACAAAATCGAGGTCGTTGAACTCGAGATGGGCACAGAGGTATGTGACGCAGCGGACGGCTACAAGTCGCATGCTAATATCTCGGCCAGCCCCCCGAGCTCGAGGTGCGCGAAATAGGCGAGCTTACGATGGATCAGTTTCGCGGAATTTTTCGCATGTCTTATACGGGAGACGCACATCTGGTGCTCAAGACCAAAGTACAGGTGTGTAGGCGGCCATGGCGCAGAAATTATGGATTAAAATATGTTCAGGCCAATCCACTTAATCACAAACAACCGGACATTCATCTCATGGCGGGACGGAAGGACATGTTAGCTGCAAAGCAACCGCTTGTCGTTCCGATGCTTCTCCGCCTTTCGCACTTCAAATTACGCTCAATAGTCGTGCTGGTCGTCTCCAAGCAGAAGGGCATCACTCTCGTCTTCAAAACGGACCCTTTGCAGAGCGTAGACATCAACAGCACGTTCGATTCTATCGCTGTCATTCAAAAGTTTATCCAGCGCGAGATTGAAGGACAGTTGCGCCAAATGTTCCGGGAGGATCTTCCTGGTATTATTCATCGTCTCAGCCAGCAGTGGATAAAGGCCAAAGTGGAGGCACCATATCTAGCTCGGAGACCTGTTCCCAAGCCACTGCAACCGCATTTGTTCGACGAACCCGATCCGTTATCGTTCCGGAATGTAGCGGAGGTGCACAACACGGTGCCTCCTCTACGTCGTCCCCATACGGCATACTCGCTATCTGCTGCCAGCACTCACAGACGGCCTCCCACTACCCGTTCCGCCCCCGCCTCACCTCTGTCTACAATTTCAAATGACACTTCGTCGAGCTCATTTCCCGAGTTGGAAAACTTTGATCCCACTTACGGCCTACGTCCTGAAGGGTTACCGACGAAAAGCGTGTTCACTGGCTTTAAAAGCCTCTTCACAGCGACTCGCGGTCTTGCAGATCTCACTGAAGAGTCGACTAGTGAACTAGGTGAATACGACGAAGAGGATGAGTCGGCGTCTTTTGATATGGTTGACTGGGACGGCATGTACCCGGACACTACACCGCCGAGTAGCATTCTCAACGAGCCGCAAGAGCCCGTTACCGAATACGAGACTATCCCCGCCGTGGGTGGCGGCACCATCACGCGTCCCCGTATATATCATTCGCAGTCAATGATTTCGAGCCCGCCAGATGGTGGGACGTCGAGACCGTCTCCTTCACGTAGTGCCAGCATGATGTCTTCGACATTATCGTCACATCCAGGTTTTTCCTCTCCCGGTATTCGTCGCGCTGGTTCTATGGCCAATACTTATTTCCCCGATTTCCCAACTCCAGGCGGTCGTTCCGTCGCCGGTCTGGGTTTACATTCTTTCCAATCATCTTCGCCAGCTCCCCAATCCGCGAATGCGCCACCGACACGTCCACGAACACCGGACAGCACCGAAACACAGTCCTCTCATCCACCGCTTTCCACACCCCCCAATGCACCTGCTGAATCTGACCACATCTACGCGCGGCGCCATCTTTCTAGTCGTCGGCTTTCAGTATCTTCTTCAAATATAGATTCCACGGGATCACCACCAACATTTAGTACAGTATTGTCGGACATTGAGTCTAGTCCCAAGATAATCATTCGGCCCAGCCTGCTCAACAATCACCTCACCCATCTCACCACTCTCAGCCATTCCAACCACACCCTGTCCCCCTACACGCGTTCGATGCACCATTTCACTGTCCGTAGCGGGCCTCCACGATTCGAGGGTTCGTCCCCAGGTCACGAGAAGCAGCCGATAAAGGCGAAGCGTAAACGGACCTATCGGTTGGGAGGGGGTAGTGTTGCTCCACAGCCGTCGCCACCGCCCGAAGAAGTAGACGAGCCAGCAGCCCTGAACTCACCTCTTCCTGTTTCGTCCGCCGCGCCATCCGAGTTCGACCTTTCGGACATGGATCGCTACTTCCGGTCTTACGACGACTTGAACCAGAACCACCTCGTCCCGCATGGATCGCCAAACATGCATCCCACCCACGTGAGGCTACGCCGATCGTATTTGCATCCAGAGGGGCTGCTGTAGTTTTTTTTCCATTTTTGTGTGTTCCAATTTATTTAGGTTTTCTGTGTCTTACCCTACTCCCTCTCATTTTTGTATTGTATCATTATTGTTATTGACGTGGAATGGCAGCCAAAGGGAGAAGTTCCGGTGAGGCAAGGACAAATTCCTAATGTGTAAAGAAGTAAAAAGAAGAAAAAAGTGTGGCGTTGAGTCAGTAATCAGGTCGGAGGACCGTGAATACCCACATCGACTGTGAAGACGGGGGGTTGGGTTAGTTGTGAGCTGAGCTATATAAGCTGATACAAATACCGTGCATGCTCGGCAGTCGGCTCGTGTTCTGCCTTGACGAAGTCGCTTGCCGTAGTTCCCGGAAATCGTTATTCGCGTAGTTTTTGGTGAGCGTGTTCGCCAGAGGTGAATACAAGAGTGCATTTGGCGGAGAGACAACCACGCTCCCCAACACGTCTGGTGTGATTGTCCCCGTTGGAGTGTATGGCGTAGGTATCACCTCGGGGTGGAAAATATCCGGAATGTCCTTGAGCTGAATTTCGAGCTTCGGGGGGAGCTCGATCGGTTCAGGAAGCACGACCTCATCCTCATCTGTCGAGAGCTTCTTGAAGCCCTGGACGATATGCGCCTGGTCCTCCATGACCACGTTTTCCAAAAACTCCTCCACTTTCATCGACGCACCGATGGTCATGCCGGAGAGACCCACAAAGTGCGGACTCTTATGCGCCAGCAGCCATTCGACGATCACAATGGCGCCTTCCACCAATTCGATGGCCGGCTCCTCCATCCCCGCTACAGCCCACAAGCTGCGTCCCATCTCCTGACGAAGAGCAGCCGAATCCGACGCCGCCGACCACACCAACAGGCGCCGCAAAACCGGCACATCCCAAGCCTGCTGCTCCACGTTCTGCACTCTGGCTAGGTATCCAATCGCCAGTTCCGAAATGAGATCCCCAAAGTCCGTCGCGTCAATAAAAACGGACAGCTCCCCCACTAGCTGCGAGAAATAGAGCGACCTAAATCCTCCATCCAAAAACGCCATCATGACGCTCTTCAGATTGACGTGCACGTCCGCAACGTCCTTGAGGGTGGCCAGGAACCAGTTCGACGAGGCCTTGACCAGCTCGGCGAGGAACTGCAGCATTATGCTGGCATGGCATTTATGCGCCATGACATGGACAGCGTCCGAGCCGCTCACGCGAACGAGGGTCAAAGTCTGCAAGAGCACCTTGAGCTCCTCGATGAGAAGCCACTCCGCTATACCGATCACGCCATCGTCCAGTTTAATAAGACGATCCATGACGTGGACCTTTTTCTCCGCATTCAGCACTCTGAAGAAAGCCTTCATCGGCCCAAGAAGAGACGGTAGGACTGTAGGCACCAATTGCATGATTTCTTCGTCCACTGTCAAGACATGGTCAAAGAGGACCAGGATTTGTCCGATGCGGTGAGCTGGATCAACGTCGTGAGTCTGAATGCTACATTCCAGTAACGTCCCGAGTACGACTTGACAGAGCGGTTTCTCGGCTGACGACGTGGGTTTAAATCTGGAAACCTGTCGAATCAGATCAAGACAGCCTTGGCGCGTAGCATCAGACGCTGAGAGGACGGAAGTCGAATGCGCGAACACGCTGCTCGTGAATCCCGAGCATGAAAACAGCTCGACAAGCGCGGACACCAAATCCCGGGTGGATCGAGGAATCAAGGGGAGAACCAAAGTCAGCCGCAAAAGCAAACGAAGGAGATCATGACCAGTGCTGAACAAGTGGCGCGTGAGCTCCGAATCCATACGTGGAGGGGGAGAAACAGTAAGGGAGAACTGCTTGTTCAAGTCATTCGACACCTCAGTGAGCAGAGATATTAGCTGAGGGAGCAGTCCCATCGAAGACCCATCCCACGCAGCCTGAATGACGCGTAACTCTCCCTCCTCGTCTTCCATGAATTCACGCGTGATGGTGGCCAACGACACCCGCAGAACGTGAAGTCGACGTAAGGACAGTCCAGGACGGTCGCTCTTGAAGAACACTTCATCCATAGCGGCAAGAAGGCCGTCATCTGCAACGAGTGCAGATTTTCGGAGGCGCGTCCGTTCACCTTCCGATATAAAGGAGAGAGGGGGTGTCAGCGACAATATCGTCTCTCGGAACAGCTCGTGTTCTGTAGCTTTCGGGTCATTGGCCAACTCTGAGATGATCTGCTCCCCGATGCAACCAGCTCTGCGGGGAGGATCGCCGTCGTAGTCGGGAGTAATGATCCACTTGAGACGCCTGGAAAACTGACGAAGCGAAAGTAGGTGGTTGGTAATCTATTGACGAGAGTGAGTAAACGAGATGAGCCTAACACTGAATGCAAGTACCTCCCGATAACCCTCCACATTTTGCCAAAGTCTAACGATTGCCAAGGTACGTTCCCGACATTCATCATGACCGATGCTGTCAGCCCAAGCCCACACCACGAAAACTGTAGCGACGCCAATGAACGCCCTAACATAAGTAATGAATGCGTTGTGGTTAGTGCAACCTGAGGAGGAAGGATATACAGGTGAAGAAGGGACGGAGTTTTCAGCTAGCTTGGTGACCAGATCTTGATGTAAAACCATAGACTCTAGCCAGATTCCCAAAGACTTTTCCTCCGTCCCGACATCGTTGATCATCGCTATACATGCATCATACTGGTCGCTCAGATTAGAGAGCGCATCTTCGAGGGAATTCCACGCATGTATCCTATCTATGAGACGACGAACGGTTGTTTTCGTGGCCTTGTCTGATGTTGGACTTTCAAGACATTGGGTAAGGATGCCAGTAAACTCTTCCGAGCCACAGTGACGAGCCAAGTCTGCATTGGCGACTGCGTCCAGGAGATAGAGGAGAGCACTGTCATCAAGGGTTTGCACGTCGAAAACCATTTCGGGGTCTATGTGTAGCTGCGGGGGCCGTTAGAGAGGCGAAGAAGCTTGAGGCGTGAGAACATACACATAAAGCGAGTGCAAGAGACGGTATTTGAGATGCAGACGCGCAGAAAAGCCTAGCGATATTGTCCGACTGTGTTATACTCTACCACGTAGCATGAGCAGGAAGATCATTTCAGGCCAAAGCACCCACCTTTGGCCCAATGAGATCGTTGACTCGGCTGGCAAATGCTGAGATGGCGGTCTCGGTTGTTTCCCTGCGAAGCGGACGAGATATCATATCCCCCGCCTGTGCAAGGTCAAGATCTTCGTTGAATTCAAGGCTCGTTCCGTGGTAGGGAAAGGTCTCGTTCTCCCAATCGTCGTCAGTGGGTTTGAGGCAGTACATGAGCCGAATAGCAAGAGGTAGAGGAGGTGCATCGGGCATCATCTTTAGCAGATTTTTTGCAAGGAATGTGGGGTCAGCTGCGTTGGCAGGATCGACCGCTTTGGAAAGAGGTAGCGGGGTAATTGTTGGGAGCATGATGGGTTCATAGGAAGGAGACGAGGTGGGCTGAGAGACGGTGTCACCGTATAGAGCGAATGAAAGGACTTGAAAAGAGCCTTTGATAATCATGAGACGCGTTGAATACTGTTTGATTATCAGAACCGATCCAATGAAAGCATAAACTTGAATACGAACATCTGTGCCCATGTTCATGGGAAAGTCAACGGTTCCTCCAGTGTACACGATACTGGTTGGAACAAGGGCATTGCGTTTGTCCTTGTCGACAACGGTGACGGACGGTCCCGGCATGGCATTAAAGAAGATATCCAAGTAAAACGCATCTGGCTCCGTCTGACTGCTCAAATTGAGTTAATCGGGAGACTACACACGAATGGTACGCACGCGACTATCTCGGGACAATTGGCGAATGGCTGCGCTTCCGAAGAAAAGACGCGTATTAAAGTGATATGGAGAGGAGTGGTGAAGCGCAAGGCGGCAATGTCGGATGCACCCTCCGGCCGGACTGTGCCCCAGTAGAGCAATTTCATGGTGAGATAAATATGAGCAGATTTGTTAGCGAGTCGTATGTTTTTTCATGATCCGCAGTGAGAGGACGCGAGGTGTGCAGATCGTAATAAGAGTCAAGCCAGAGTCGTGGGAGGGCTGGACCGATCAGGTGAGCCGGTGTAGACTGAAATGGGACACGTTCTGTGAGTGTTGGGCGCGTCGTCGGGGACAGTATCCTTGCGATGAAGAGACGGGCAGCAATACTTGTTAAAGGTCGGAGAGAGTTAACAATTTCAATATTGAATAAATACCGAAACGGACTACGAAGCCGGAATGCCGGCAGAGTTGTCCCTTGCCACCACCTCCCAAGAGGTTGCTCGTTATTCTCTCTTCTTTCTACCATGAACCGCCCCTCGTCCATCACACTGCCGGCATTAGATCTCTCAAAGTCATCTACTATGCGAGTACGCGGCCGTAGCGGTAGTATTGTCAAGGTCGAGCAAGTTGGTGACCGCTCGGCGGAGGATGCACTCGACCAGAGCGTCTTTGTCAATATCAACGCCAACTGGGTCAATGCTAAAGGTGCGTATTCCGAGTCCCGGCTGTATGAGGCCGCTAACGGCATTCCAGGAGCATGGCTCATCCACGTCGTCCTTATACTAGTCGGCAAGGTCATTATCGACACAATTCCAGGAATGTCTCAACAAGTTAGTTGGACACTAGTAAATCTCATATATCTAGCGGTGCGTAATCGGTCCAATATAACGCGCCCTTCTCTCAATGTTGCCATAGCTGTCATATCTCATGTTCCACTGGGTTACCGGAATGCCGTTCGAGGGTGACTTGCGTGGAGGTGCTTACGACGATCTCACCCTATGGGAACAGATTGACGATGGCGCGCAATATACACCGGCCAAGAAGTGGCTTTTCTCTGTCCCCGTCATGCTGTTCGTCTTCTTTTCCTTCCCAATCTCAATTTACTCAACTTTCCTTAGATTCTTGGCGTCAACACATTACACCAACTATAATCCATGGTTATTCGCCATCAACCTCTCCGCACTCGTATTCGTTCTCATCCCAAAGTTACCTCAGGTATAACATCATCTCATTATCGTAATGCCCGAACGCTCACAATCTGCCGCAGCTACATCGCCAACGCGTCCGTTTCTTAACGGCTAACGACGCATCTGGAATGGCTACTCCTGTGACGCCGAGTTTCCCTTCCTCTGGAACCTCGACCCCTCTCGAAAGCACGCGACTGAGTGAAATAACCGAAGCACACTTTCGGTAGTCCTCCCCGCCCACCCTGTATCCCATACATCCAACGCTCTAGAGTAAGAGATAACATCTAAATTAACAGTTTCAATCCTGTTTACGGAGATAATATACATGGTGCTCATGCTTAAATCTTCCTGAAAATATCTCTAAAATCTAAGGCTCCTCGGTTACGCCTTGTACTCTTGCAGGCGAAGGCTAAATTCATCTGTTGTCGGTTAGGCGGATGGCGAAGGAGTATTACACATACAGATTTCGCAACAGCATCATTATAGTCATCTTGCCGACTGCAGGTATGTAAAGTGAGGCCTATACGCACAGCAATACAGTCAGCTTAATTCATATCGAGTCCAAGGTAGCGGCAAGGCGCATACCTTGTCCCGCACATCCTTTTCAAAGTTTTTCTCCACGGCAATGTTCAGACACACGCAGCCATCTTTCAGCCATTCCGTCTTGACCTTGTAATTTACACTCGGAACGGCGGACACGACCACATCTGATATCGCGAGGCATTCTTGCAACGTCAAGTTGGATGGATGTACGACGTGATGTGGGTGATATCTGCGCGTTTCGGCTTGCCTCGGACGTTTCGTGTATTCTTGTATAGAGTCGATGTCTACCGAGAGCACCCTCGCACCATCATTCGCCAATAGAGCAGCCAAGGGTCGTCCTACGACTTCGGATCTGAAGACGCGGCGTCATGTCAGAGTATCTGGATGAGTAAAATGCAACGTTGTACCGATTTATGACTGTTATCGTTTTGCCGTACGCGCGGTCGCCGTAGGGTAATATTTTGTTGTAAACTCCGACGTGCTCGAGGCATTTTACAATGGCGAGGGGTGTACATGGAATGATGGATTTCACCATGCCCGGTGGAGGCGTGTCTGCATCTGGCGTAGACGCAGGCGTGGATGCAGGACCTAGTGTACGCGGTGAAATGAACCGGATGCTAAGGATAGATGAGAGCGAGAATCTACAAGGCCTCTCAGCACGTACTTGTGGTACAAATTATAGTGGAATTTGACGTGGAGTCCTTCGACGTCCTTTTGAGGAGAGACAATCTACCAGAGGTTGGAGTGATTTTGTAATTGAGGAGGGTGGTATACGTATACCTGTTGGAGGTAGTGATCCTAGAGGAACGAGTTGATATGAAAGTGGACTGGGTAAGGTGGCGTACAAACCTGAGGGACTCCAAAGATGGGGTAGTAGACCTGCTACAACGTTAGATCTTGCATGGATAAGCAAAAGAAAACCCGCCATGACACCATCTACATCATCGTCTTCATTAGCATCTACAATAGCCTCTTCAACACCTTCTCCTTCCGCTAGATCCTCCGAAATCGCGGCGCCGATCTTTTTCAGAACGAAGTCTACGCCAAGCTGGAGGCATTGCTTTTGTGTGAATTCCGCGTACTGATGACTCGGAGCAGAAGAGGTAGCCAGTATTCCGACCAAGCGAGGTTTACGATCCAGCTTTTTGAGAGAGGAGACGACTTCGTCGCGAAATATCGCGGCAATAGGGTCGGCCTTGAGCAAGAGGCCTTTACCAGATATGTCTGTCGACATGGAACGTTTTACGAGGTATAGCAGATAGGAAATGGTGAAGGCGGAAACGTCAAATTTTTGGAGCTTGACGGCGCTCGGCCGAAAGAAGATTTCGGTCCGAGGTCCGGAATCCAACAGCGTTGTTCGAACTTCAGCCGCAGGTCCATAGTTGTAAGTGTAGACTTCAAGAATCAAGTTAAAGAGCCCCCGGCCCCGATAGTACTCTAAATAATAAATTTTAAAAATTAAAATGAAGATGAATAGGGCTGTGGAATAAACTGAGGTTTTGGTACATGTCGGTTTTGAGCCGGTAATAAACCGGTTATTTACCGGTAAGAAACCAAGGGGGTCGGGAGGGTAGGTAATTTACCAGCACATGACTTTAGCACGTGATCTCTCCCACCCAAATTTCCTTCAATGGCCACTGTCATTGTCCAGGGTCCCCCTCAAGGTCCCCCTCTTAGGTATCTTCAGTTCCTACACATTGTCCCTCTACAAGCATATATATGCTACAACATTGAGTAGAACTAGGCACAGGTTCAGGGGATGACATAACAGTAGTTTGCATTAGTTAAAGGCCTTGGGCACTTGTCAAGGAAATGAAAAGGCCAAGGAAAGAGAACTGATGAGATTTGATGCAGGCCTATGCCATACAAGTGACGAAGGAAAGAGAGTGGCGCACCGGTCACGTGAAAAAGTCATGTGACAGGTAAAAAACCGGTAAAGAACGGTAAAATACCAGGCCTCCCGGAGGGGGTCGGTAAAATACCGTTTTTTACCACCCCCAGAGGTTTATTCCACGACCCTAAAGATAGGGTGGTGCAGTAAACCTAAGGTTTCGATACACCTTGAGTTTACTGCAGTTAGTAACAGTATCAATACGGTATCGAAACCCCTCGGGGTCGGCAGGTAGGTTTCAATACCGGCACGTGATTTTTCACGTGACAGCGCGCTGGTGCTGAGAACATGTAGTGAACAGCGGGACAGAGGCGGGACCAGGCGCGACGCCTGCGCCACATCACGTGTCCAGAACACGTGCCAGTATTGAAACCGTTAGTAACGGTTTCAAAACCACGGCCTCCCGGGGGGTCAGTATCGATACCGTTAGTAACACCCCCGGGAGGTTTACTGCGCCACCCTACCTAAAGATGAACAAGTTTCGGAGGTGCAGAGAAAACAGATTCAGGCATTATCCCAGAACCCCCGGCGGGACTCGAACCCGCAACCTCCAGATTATGCCACGTGGATAGAAGTCTGACGTCATGACCATTAGACAACGGGGGCTTGACCGTCACTCACGAAGTGACTTTCGGTCTCCCAGGGTTCATGTCTTTCATTCATAGATGGTCTCAGAGATGAATAACATCGCTTGCATTAAAGTCTGCACGCTCTTGAGGATGTGGAAGAAATGGCGCATAGAAAGAGCTTGGAAAAAAGGAAAAATAAAATAAATTGTGAGAAAAAGAGAAAGGGTGTCACGCTTTTGACAATTTGGTCTACTTGGCATTTTGCAGCCTTCTGTCTGTGATGTAGGCGCTGCGAGGGACGTAGGCAGAGCGTGGCAAGGCCAGGGCATTGCCCAACAATGGAGAAACGAATAACAAGGGCAGTGGAACAAAGGCAAAGGGAGGAACAAGTGTAACGTGTAAAGCAGTGGCAGGTGCCGGAGGCTCAGAGACGGAACTGTTAGCCACCAGGTCCCTTTTACCTGGTGGTTTCCCATCACGGTATCCCTCCCTCTCCCCATTGTGGTCGTCTTTCCTCTTGCCGTTTCCTCGACGACTCGGACCGTCGCGCCGACCATCGAGCACCGTCTATCCTCCATCCCCGCCATTCTTTCCGTCGTCCGCCCCATTTGCCTGGTCGTCTTTGCTCTTTCGTCACAGCATTCGCTTCCATGCCCACTTGTCGGCGCAAGCGGGTAGTGCTCACCCAGCCATCCGATGAGCTACTCGAGTGCCTCAAGACAAACCCAAAGAGAGATGTTTTCTTTCTCAAACAAACTGGCGAGATCTTCGAGACATACGAGTTGCGTGCCCAACTTCCCCCTGTGGCCATCCTTTTCTAATCTCCCACAGGGCATATGCCGCACGCATGTCCTTTTACCGACTAAAACAGTTCCAATGTGAAGTCACTGGCAAGAGTGGTCTTGACTATTTCCAAGCACTCGAAAGCGAGCGTCAGGAGGCCCGAACTCTTCACTCTCGCTTCTCTGCGCCCCTTAAGCCCGCGATCCTCAAGGCAGTTCAATGGCGTATGTATTCGTCGCGTCTTGTTGTTGCCACAGATGTCCTCAATCTTGTACAGAGGTCGTTGGTCGCCTAGACCATCTTGTTGAAGCCGTTTATGAGCGATTCAAAGACCGTTACTTTCAGGGTGAAAGTGAGTCGCGTACTGCTCACCATCTATTGCGTGGACTAACATATTTTATAGAGGTCGTCGTCGATCTCACTGGCAGGAAGTATGTCTCATTTCCACGTTGACGTCGCCACAGTTTCTCATCCATCGCTTAGGTTTTACGGCACTGTTGATACAGTGTACACTCCCAAGTATTACGACGACGTCAACGCGAGAGATTCGCGCAAAGAGACGCGGCAGGGGTCAGATTCTCCTCGGGCGGAATTGGAAGAACCGCATGTTATCACCGGAGACCTCAAGATTCCTGCCAAAGACTTCAATGCCCGAGACCCTCCAGATCGCTACTTTTATTGGGTTCTCATAACGGAGCCTGAAAGAGACAAAAGTCATGACAAGGCAAAAACGTCCCAGGACAAGGCAAGAGCGGACGAGGCCATTGGTAGTCTCATGGAAGTGACTTGCCACTTGATGAGGTATGTGCTAAACACTTTGAACTACCGGCGCTCATATATCTAGCCGCGACCGTTTGACCTTTTCCAAATCAATCCTTCGACGCTTCATACGCGACTGTGTCGATCGCGATGCAGCTGTTGCCTCTCCCTGGACTGTCAAGACTGCCATTGCGAGACGTTATGGCGTGAATTCTGACATGCCCGAAGAGACCCGTCGTGGTGTCGAGACCATCAAGAAAGGAGAAATCGACAAGAGGAAAAAAGTTTGGGAAGACAAAGATGGGCCGCCTACTAAAAAGAAGAAACTGACTCCTGCACAAGAAGAACGAGGTCTGTCCCACTCGTGCACCAGTACTGGTTATTATTGACTGTTCATCTTCTAGCCGAAAAGAGGGAGCGCGATGCTCAAGAGAAAGCAGAGAAACAGAGAATCGCCAAGGAAGAGGCTGAACGCATTGCGGCGGACAAGAAAAAGAAGAAGCCACTCCGATATCCGACCGAAGATTTGGACGTGAGATTGACCGACAAGGACAAGAAAGCTGGCATGAAGGTGCAGAAACCGATCCCCAGTCGCACTGCTTTACCCTTCAACGAATCTCCCGGCGTGTTTGAAGCCTTCCTCATGAGCTGGAACTTCCTGGTAGTTTACGGGTAGGATATTTTGCCTACTTCACATCTTCAGAGCTAATGATCTTTAGACAAGCCCTTCATTTATCCACCTTCACTTTGGACGAATTCGAACACGCGATACGGCATGCTATCGATGATCCTCCATGTTCTCTCTTAGCTGAAGTGCACTCGACTCTGATCTATAACCTTCGCACAGTTCCATTCCATCGACATAGCGCGGTATTGTCCCTCATTCAAGACGATGACGAATCATTGGTACTGGGAAATGACACGGACACTCTGACTACAGCAATGTCTGATATCGGAAACAACTGGGAAAGAGTACCTTTGCGGCTCGCTGAAGGCCGACAAGGCTGGGAAGACGCGCTTGTAGGCTGCATCAAGGATGTCAGTGACAAGTTTCTTCGTTCTACAAGTTTGCTAACCGGGCTTCTTCGTTTAGCATGCCACTGTAGCCAATTTCCCGAGGCTCCGAGAGGTTCTGACGAAGCTCTTATTTGCGCCTGCAGAACCTGATCAAGCTCGAGCATCTTCAGAAGCATCCGGATCCCACTCCCCCGCACCATCCTTGTATACGGTTCCATCGTACCCAGCTGAACGGTACCCGAGTCTTCCGCCAGCAGACAGAATAGCCATCATATCATTCATGACGAACCTTGCCATCTCAAGCAAGGCCATTCACGCCCACATGGAGACATGTGAGGAGCAACTCACTGCGTTACGGAAGGAGAAGATAGAGGTCAATCGTTCAAAGAAGCAATTGTAAGTCTGGTTGAGCTCTGAGTAGAACATTTCTGATGTGTCTCAGGACGGAGGAAATGAATGCTGTCTTACCTGACACGAAGGACGTTCCGGCAGATGAGGATGTTGTGATGCAGGATCCCAGCGATTCCGAAGTGGGCGGATCCGATGCCGCGTCCGACACGCCTTCTGCTTCCAAGAAGACTGCCCGTCAGAAGGACCTGCGCCAGAAGATGCAGTCTCAAGCCAAGCAACGCGAAGCTGCACGCGCCAAACAGGCTTCGGCCAAGCAGGCATTGGCGGAACACAGACGACTCGATGAAGAGCTGAACAAGGTCGAGCGCCGGTTGGAGGGTATTGAGCGTGATTTCCGGAAGCTACTTGGTGGCATCCGAGTGAAACCTTTGGGACGCGACCGGTTTTATAATCGCATATGGTGGTTTGATGGGTTGGGCTCCGCAGCGTTGCTAGGAAGTGGTGGTGTTTGTCAGTACGGGACTGGGAGAATATTCGTACAGGGACCAAGCGAGACGGATATGGACCTCCTAAGGCTGAGACAAGCTGAAGAGGACATCGATACGCGTCGACTCGAAGAGGAAGGCGAGGATGGCATCTTGGGTCCGACCGAATGGGCTGCTTATTCTGACTTGGAGGAGGTGAGTTGGCTGCGCCTCTGTTACTTCCCTTCTAAGAGAATGTTTCTTAGCTGGAGGAATTCGTTGCTTGGTTGAATCCCAAGGGTCAAAGAGATGTCTCTTTGAAAGCTGCATTAACCAAGTGGTGGTCGCACATTGCTGGTGGCATTCGTAAACGCACAGCGGTATGTAATTGAACTTTATTGACATAAATCGCGCGCTGAGCGTTTCTCAGGATCTTCAAGTCAATGCCAAACTCCCAGAAGCACGACGAAGTGCTCGCACAAAGACCAATACAGGGTATGACATCTCAAGAGAACCTTACATGACATGGACGAATCGCCGAGCCGCAACATCATAAGCCTTATTCTGAGCTCTGTTTTGTAGATATGTAGTAACATTATCCTTCGCGTAATCCTTGAAATTAGATTGTACTTTGCTGTTGTGGGTTCAATGTTCAACTTTTGGCGAACAATTTTGGTTGGGTGCACAGCCACCGACGGATCATCTTGACCTGTCTCAATTGTGCTCTGTCACCGTCTCCAACGATGAGCTCGCCCCCGACTGACACGATACTGTCGACGTCGCCCACTTCGATACGGGGTGGCTCGCCCGTGCGACGTCGGGACAGTGTCAGTCCTATTGATGACCGACCTCGGCTTTCGCCAACACTCGTGCGCTCATATGATATTAATGATCCAGAAATTAGAGAACGACAACGCACCATGGACGTGGATATGGCCATGCACCTCTCCAGGGCACGCCGAGAAACCTTGAATGTGTCAGTCTCGCCTGGCTCGTCGCCCTACGAGCATCCAACACCGTCCGAAGACGTATTCCACCCCATCTCGGCCTTGTCGCCCCACGAAGAGGAAGAGATGCATATTGCACGGGGAGATGCACCCATGTCATCGACGGCGGATATAGACGCCATGGCCAAACGTCAGCCGTCATTCGTCGATTTACGCGGACATATTCATCCAGGACAGGACCCAGCTCTTCTAGTATCTCTAGGCGACACTCGCGAACAGCCTACCTCCTCTGTGTTTGGTCTACCTTCCTACCAGGCCAACGCCTCGCGTTCGCAATTCGATTTCTCCGTTATGGAGGACTTTGCCGAGGTCGAGAAGACAAATCTTGGATTAACATCGCCCACGACAAAGTTCGCCATACCCCCGCTTCGCCCATCTGTATCAGGAGCACCGCCAGAGGAGCCCACAGATGGGCCTTCTGTCTTTACCATTCCCACTCCACGTTCGCGGCAGCGCAAATTGAGCCAGAGCAACTCTAATCCCCGTATGCGCAAAGGTGCCGGAAAAAAGCTAGCGTTGTTCGAGGGCAACGCAGGAATCTTTACATCATCTAGTCCCGGCCGAGTAAACATGCTGGGCGGAACAGGCGCATCTTCTAGTGACGATCTACCAGCTCAAGCCGCCTCGGGACCAACATACGGTGCATACAACACTGGTCATGACCGACCGTATCGCTTCTCCTTCTATTCAAACGCGCTTTCCGCTACCATACATGCTCGTAGCCTTAGTGAGCTGCCGGCGGAGGGCCAAACGTTCCAGGACCTTTTCACGGGCCTGAAGTCGACAGCTTCCTCCCAAGAGCCTTCCATGTTCACCAACTCGCGCATTCCCCAACGAACAACTAGTCATGGTTATTTCCCCCATGAGAAGGGCACTCGAGGAATGAACGATGATTCGGAGGGTTCCACCTGGTGGCTTGACGTACAGAGCCCGACGGATGAGGAAATGAAGATACTGAGCAAGGTATGCGCTTCTTTCTACCGCCGTCTCGGTTCTGAGTTTTCCAGGTTTTCAACATACATCCCCTCACTACCGAAGACATCCAAATGGAGGAAATTCGCGAGAAGATTGAGCTTTTCAGGAACTACTATCTGGTCTGTTTCCGTAGCTTCGACCAGGATCAATACAGCCCCACGTATCTCGAGCCGCTCAACATGTATATCATAGTGTTCCGGGAAGGTACATTATCGGTAAGCTTTTTTCTTATCCTGCCAATCATGCAAAGAATCTAAATGTTTTTCAGTTTCATTTCCGACCAACGCCGCACCCGCAGAATGTACGACGACGTATCAAGCAGCTTAAGGACTATATCAGTGTCACTTCTGATTGGATATCTTATGCGCTCATCGACGACATAACTGATGCGTTTGGCCCTCTCATTCAGAGCATCGAATATGAGGTCGATAGCATCGACGAGCTTGTACTCATATTGAAAGAGGCGGAGCAGAGCGACATGCTACGGCGAATAGGAACGTGTAGAAAGAAGGTCATGGGCCTCCTTAGGCTCATGGGCAACAAGGCGGACGTTGTGAAGGGTTTGGCGAAGCGGTGCAACGAGAACTGGCAGGTTGCTCCCACGTCCGACATTGTAAGCACGGTTTCACCCTCTGTTTAACACTTTCTGACCGTCACTTTAGGGATTGTATCTTTCTGATATTCAAGACCATTTGATTACGATGACCCAGAATCTCAATCACTACGAGAAGATCTTGTCGCGTTCACACTCGAATTATCTTGCGCAAATCTCTATTGAGATGACGGACGCAAACAACCAGATTAACGACGTACTTTCCAAGCTCACTGCGCTTGGTACGGTGCTCATCCCGATGAACTTGGTGACCGGTGAGGCTTCCGTTGGTCCCGCCCGATGTCTGCTAAATTGGGGATAGGTCTCTGGGGTATGAACGTTCACGTTCCTGGTCAAGATGTCCCTGTACGTGTCTTTTTCTTTTGATGTGTGGCGGCGTGTCTTGAACCAACGGTCTTTAGGGATACGCGTGGTTTATCTCTATCGTGGCCTGTCTGGCTGCTTTCGCGTTGATTGGTGGTTATTCGACGTACAAATTCATGGTACGGCAATAGACTTGGCATAGCACAATTGGCATTATCATTATCCACTGTATTTTTGTACACTTGCATAGTTTTTTTGGGATCCATACATCTTGGTTTACGAACAAATATATTCATGTCCTTTCTAGCGCCCGAGGGCTGTATCCGACCATAGCAGATTGTGAAGTTTGCAAGAACCCGAGAACGCGAAAAAGTTAAGGACTTACGTAACGAAGAGAACAGTAAGCCCCCGTTGTCTAATGGTTATGACGTCAGACTTCTATCCAGCCCGGGCCTGTTACATAGAATCTGGAGGTTGCGGGTTCGAGTCCCGCCGGGGGTTAATTTTTCATTAGGTGGTGAGATAAATCACGTGATTATTGTGGCGCAAAATTAGAGTGACAGAGTGTGCCAGTAACGGCATTGAAATTTGATACCTATTACCTACCCCCACTGCCCAGGAGGCTATGACTTTGAAACCTCAATATCAGCACATGTTTCGGACATGTGGTGTGGCGCTCCTCAGACTCGGATTATCCTGCTATTGTTCCGCCACTCTGTCCTTTTAGACTGGTTTCAAGGACATGGGGTCTAATGGGCATCCCAACTGTGAATATAGATATTTTGACAACTCTTGACTCCGAGACTGTGGAATTTAACGACTCTATGCACTTTGAAGAAACAGGTTCTCTACTAAAACTAATTCAAGGGTCTTCAGAATCCGAGTGTGACGATTGCGACATAAGTGAGTTTCTATGGACTGAGAGGAAGAGTTGAGCATCATGAAGGTTGGACACGGATGTCGCTCTCCTGGCCGTTATTACCAGGATTATTACAGTTGAAAATTTCGCAAGTAAGACTATCACCTTGAACTCTCCGATGAAGACATAATCCATTATGCATGCAACCAGGTGAATTGGAAATTCGGAATAAGGAAACTTGGAGCGAAAAGCATTGTCCAGTAATGCTCTTACGGACTGTCCCGACCAGTTGGGGTGTACGGGTACGAGTATTTAGTGGTAGCACTGCGCAGCGCATGGGATTCTTCGTCGCCTTCACTGCGCTCAACAATTGCCGCGCGGAACTCGGAAGCAGCAAACGTCCGAGCCGTCCATTCATCGTTTGATCGTGAGTTGCCAGACGCGACTCTTGCAAGAATGAGCGTAGGCGCGATACCCTGTAACATACTTAGCCGTGTTTCAAGAGACAAACAAGCATATGCTCACAGTTACACTCGCCAATATGGCGCCTGAATAATACACGCCCCATTCGAAACTGATGAAGTACTACGTTGAGGCCAAGCATCGCCTCAGAGAACAGCATACGCCACGATGAGACCGGAGATCTGCAGAGGTATTCTGGGTCACTACCGTGCGGCCCGTACGCGTCCAAGACACTGTACCACCGCACGACGAACGCAGCTGTCGCGAGGGTGTACATGAGTGTAGCGGCTAGCGCCATGGCATGTCGTGAATTGGAGTGCTGTATGGCGCGTCGGTGGGCAGAGAAGACGTTCGCGTCTGGAGTATGGAACGGATCAGCAGAGGAAGACGGAGATTAAACGTTGCACGTACGTCTTACGCTGACGAGGTTCTGCAGCATGGCACGGATGAATATAACGGTGTAGACACCTTTTGATCTTCGTATAAGGAAGTTACCAAAAAGAAAATGTCTACTTTACGTACCCTGCATGAGAACCATGAACAACGCGCTGTTTAGATACGTATAGCGTTCGCGCGAACAGTCGTTCAGAGAGTTCGTCGACGACATGATGGGGAAAGACAGGAAGGAAAGGTGCTGTACGAAGCAAGCTTTAAAAGCCAAGACTCCCGTCAACCACTCGGACACTACGAGGATGGGACACGGAGCGACTTGATTGGCTAGCTGAAGTGAGACTGCTAGTATTTGTCGCTGTCCAGGCAAAAACACGAGGAAGTGGAGGTAGGGAGGAAGAAGATCCTGGGCAGTTGAAACTAGCTCGTGTTCCCGATGTATCAACGAATTTGATCTCCCCTCCTTTAGGAGGGCTATCCGAATTTAGTGGGGCGGCACATAGTGCAGAGCATAGGCGGGATGTAAAGTGGCGCATTGATTCAATGATTGCAATTTGAAGTGGCCAACTGGAGGTATGAGAGTAAGAATTTGAGGGGAGCCACACCAGGACAAATCATCACCTCAAGGTTTGTTCACGCAGTACCATACATAATACAACTTGGTTCACCCAAGACAATTTAATACTTTGAACATTCATACAAATTTTCAAACATCACCAGCATTGGACGTCACGTCAGTCTCTTGCAATAGTCGGGATTGCCCGTAGGATTAAGTGCCCAATTGGGCATGTTCACAACTCGTCCTCCCGCACCTCCGACCTACGTAGTCATAACAATCAATTCAGTTCAAGAGTAGCACAAATCGAAACGTACCGCAAAACTATAAACGAACACCATGACTTCGGTGCCTCCATCCAGAGCAGCAGACATCAAAAAGTTGTACTTT
>QLPD01002114.1:0-17396 GCA_003314085.1 Hymenopellis raphanipes
GCAGGCGAAGGTTATTGTGGAGAAGAAGAAGGAGGAAAAGAAGAAGGAGAAGGAGAAGGGAGAGGAGATTACGTCGTTGTCGCAGGCGAGGAGGGATGCGGGCCAGACGATTAGGCTTGTCCCGCCGACGATAACGAGGCAGCCGCCACCGCCGACGCCGAGTGTGCGTGCGGTGCCTAGGAGGGTGGGGTCTGCTCCTCGGGTAGACAACTCGGTGTCGTCTGCTCCCCGCGTGATCAACTCCTCCTCCCGCACAGTCAGTGCCCCCGCGAGTCAGGCGGTCAGCGACGTTATGCAGAGTCTGCTCGAGCGTATGGAGAGGGAGCTCGAGAGGAAGGAGAGGGAGGTTGAGAGGAGGGAGGAAGAGTTGAGTGAGGTTAGAGCAGAGTGTAAGATTCTCAAGGGGCGGGTGAGAGAGTTGGAGGCGGTGGCTGCCCCTTCGGAAAAAGAGGAGATGCTCACGAGGATTCGCCAGCTCGAGAAGCTGGTTGAGGACCTCAAGCGTGGGCAGTCGTGACTACTTTGCTTTGTTATTGGCTTTCGTTATTGTGTAATTGTTCTAGCTATCTTACGGGTACAGCGAGGTGAATAATAGCAGTTTTATTGATAATTTTCTACGAACCAGAGCTGAGACTAACCAGGATAAACGAAGAAGGCCATTTCGAGGAGTCATGGAAATCGAATCGAGGTTGAGCTTAACGGTAACTGCGGCGACGGAGTACAGTATTTCAGGTTCAAGTTGGTCGGCACTTGTAGTATTGTCTTCGAGATTTGGAACTGGTACTGAGCAGATAAGTCGGTTTTCGGAAAGACATCAGAAGGGGGGAAATAAGTCGCCAGTCGTTTGGGCAGTGCTAGTTTTGGGTGAGTGAAGTCCTGAGATGACCGCCAAGCTCCAGGAAGGTAGCCCCCATCTCTTTGGCGCTCTCGCGATATCGGGGTCCGGTGAAGACGGCCACCATGGATAAGACCATTCGCGGACCCTCAGCGGACATCGAGGTGACGGGAATGAAAGATTTGGAGATTCGAGCCAGTATAAATTTGGGGAGGGGAAAGCGGGACAGTATACTGTCAGGGTATTCAAGGGTGCTCTATGTGACTTTAAGCACGGGGGAGAAGAGGCAAGACTAATCAGCGTTTTCGTGCGCCACATCATGTGAATTGGGTTGAATGGCTTCAACGTAGTCGTTCCTAAACACAGTGGTCGGTCTTTCCTCTTTCTCAGAACTCGTAGAGCAACAATGATGGTGGCCAGGCTTCAGTTGACTTGTGAATGAGAGTCTTAGTTCGAAATGGAAGATGCCGAACCTTATACAACGTGTGGTTAGTTGATCAGGACCACGTGTGTTAATGACGCGTTGACGAATAACCACCACGAACTTGCCAAGAACGTATCATTGCGCGTTTTATGGGAATCACATCAAGTGTTCTTCGGACTGCTTGTATGTTTCATGAATTTATTGAACGTTTTTCGGTTTACCCTAGTGTGTTCTAGTCTCAGCAGCGCTTCGTCGTACATATCACTTGCTCCGCTCCAAACGCCCTCTACCACCGCCATCCGCCGCTCAGAGTTGTAATGACGATGTCCTCGACCTCATATTCTTCCACATGACAAAAAACGATCTTACTTCCTTATCTCTGACATGCAAAAGGTGGTCACCGGCTGCATACAGAGCACTATACGCTTCCGTGGCTTTTGGCCCGTCCTTCAAGGACATAATATTAATGGAGAAGCTCGCTCCGACTCTCATTGCTAGCGAAAATATCCGCCATCTCATAAGACGTGTCGAGTTGACATGCCTGGAAGGGATCGTTGAGCGCCCATCGCCAGACTCGTTATATGACTGGGTCCCACTCCTTCCCAGCGATACGGTGATATCACTGGACGTCTATACTCGCAGAGACAATGATATCCCGGTTGATGCTGCTCGGTTTATGGACACTCTTCTCCGCTCTCCAATGTTGAAATCCATTCGTCACCTCAGTATGACAAACGGTGAAGCATTCTTCGAAGGCGTCAATCGTATGTCACAACTGTTAATGTTAACTCCCAATGTCTTTCATCTTTCCATCGATTTTCCACGTACCAGAGATAGGGAGACCCTCCCTCGATATTATGCGCCGTTTACCGCCATGCCATGTCGGGTCCGATACCTGGCTGTAAAGATGTGGGGATACACGCCTCTTTTCGGCGATTTGCTCGAGGTCACCCTCGGCTCCCTTGAGACTCTCCTTTGCCACACGGCAGATGCACACCGTTTCCAAGACGCGTTCAGGCGAGCTCGAGAAATGACGTTCTCTTCGCCGATTCAAACCTTGTTTTTAAATGCTAACAATTTAGAAGGCCAATTTCCCTTGCTATCAATTCTTCCCGGATCGTGGTCGAAGCTTCGCGAGCTGGTTCTAGGGGGTTGGCGGATGGAGTGGGACGCGTTAACCTCCCAGCTTCCGTCGTCTCTGGAAACATTAGTGCTAGACTACACGTTTTACGACGAATTTCCACTCGAGCAACTGACTTACTTCGTGAAACACGTCCCAACGTCACATCCTGCGTTCTTGCGTTTGGTCATTTGTAATGTTGGACTGAGGAGTCGCCAACCTTTCCCAGCTTTGGACACTACTTGCGTAGGGTGTGGTGTCTCACTCCAGCTCTACAAACAACCTATTCCTTGGCCGTCACTTAAAGATAGGGATTCTTGGACGTTGGACAGTATGCTCGTGAGTGAACAGCACCTCAAACTAAAATCGGCTGACGTTGTCGTAAAGAAGGACATGCGTCCAGCACTTCGCTGAGAATGATATTATTTGTAATATCGCCATTTCTACACGACACGCGTGAAACTAAATCGTACAGTACGTTTCAAGTGTCCCAGATATCCTTGTCAGTAATAAGATCTTTCATCGCACGGTCCCCTTCTGTCATTAGCTGCAAGACCTGGGCCTGCGATATTTTGCAAGCTACACGAACGAAAGCCAGGACGAACTTCACCCACGCCACGATGTATTCTTCTGCAAATGTGCACCCCAGAGGCTGCCTCGAATACTTATGGCGTGAAGATATTCACTATGGCTCCGGGTACATTTAAAATGAGATTGTCTACTACACAAAGTTACATTCAACTTCAAGTGAGCCTCCCAGCACTTGTCCCCTTCATCGCGCTGATTCCATAATTTCCAGTGTCATTCAAAGAATGGATGGGAAAGTGATCTACTTACGACATCCAACTCGAGGGAATGCGAGCTGAAATATACACGTCGGAATTGATAGACCAAAAGCGACCTTTTTATCCCGTAAATAAAAGCGAATGCCACATCTTCGGAATGCTTTGCAGTTGGAAGACAACATTTGCCCCAGCCATCTCATGCTCTTTCCCTCTTGACATCTTACGGCAATCCCCATCCTCAGAGCTCTGATCTTCCTCCCAATCAACAAGGGCAGCTGTAGTCAAGGATTTCCCAGCGTCACGCTATCCATAATGCGCGCACCCAAAGGAGCATTGTTATCATTCTCTTGTCAATTCTAGTACTTACGTAGAGTACACCGTGGAGGTCAATTAGAATAATGGTAGGTATTGTACATTGAAAAACGACAACAAGAAGCGAAAAAGAAAGAAGAAAAATTCCGCACATTAAATATCTCCCTCCTGCTCCTCTTCCTTCACCTCCACCTCCACCTCCACCTTCACCTCAGTCTCCCTAACCCCACCCTCTTTCGGTCCCTCACTAGTACTCTCATGATTCCTCAACCGCATCTCCACCAAAAACTCCTTGTCCCGCACCGACTGGCTCCACGACGACAGCACATCCATCGACACAAACGCCGACCGCGAGCTCGCCGCAATGATGAAGATCGCAGGGTACACATGGACGACTGACACGGCGTAGTGAGACGACGGCGCTCCGCGGCGGCACGAGAGGAGATACTTACAGAGGAACTTGTCGCTCACGTTGATAAACGGGAACAGGTACTGCAGCCCCGCAAAGATCAGCCCCGGCAGCAGGATCATGGCCAGGAGACCCCCAGTCACCGGCGCAATGACCTCTTTCGTCGCAGCGACAGGATCGGGATGCGTCCACCCATTATGTATGATCTGAAAAGCACCCTGAGCATCGTCGACCGACACCACACAGAAAAACACACTCACATGCTCAACCCCCTCCGCAATAGGACCCCTCGGATTCACCCGCCGCGCCTGCAACGCAATCTTCACATACAACAAGCCCAGCGCCCACTCATCCACTATCCTAATCTTGGGCACAAGCGCCGGATTGAGCCCCAGCCGGATAGGCAGGATCACATACAGCGTGACCACAATCGCAATGAGCGTCGGGATAATGATCCCCAAGAACAGCACCATATACGCCGTCTTCGCGACCCAAAGCAGCCCCCGCTTGAACACAAGCGTGGCAAGACTCGCGCGCGGGCCCTCCTCGCCTCGCCTCTGGCGCCGTTTATCCAATCGCTCCACCGCCCTCCCGATGATGTAGCATCCCCAGAGAAGGTAGAACCCAAGCAGGAACGAATACCCATCATGCACATCCTCAGCCACAAAGAGCCTGAACGCCCCGCGGCCCAACGCGATAGGCAGAGCCACCACCAGACCCAGCGACATCGCGCCGAGACCCCACAGCAGCAGGATAAACGTGACCATCCTGTACCGGAAGTTCGGCGGGATATACACGAGCGTATAGTCCTGCTTGATATCGCGCTTGGCCTTGGCAGCCTCTCTATTCTGGATCGAGATCAACCGAGCAGCATGCGCATCGATCGGTGCACCGCGCTCATCGACAGCTGCAGTCGCTCCCACGTCCCTCGGAAGGGCGATACTGTCCATCGCCGGGACACGTCTAAACGAGCCATCCTGCTTCGCACCCGGGTCAAGGAAGAACTTGGACGTCCACAGCGTCTTGACATCCCATTTTGGCGGCGTCACCTCTTCGACAGGATACCGACCTCCGAAGAAGTACGACGTCAGGCGCAGCTGATGAGCAAGGTACTTCCACACCGCCGTAACAATCTTCTTCACAGTCTTCCTCGGACGGAAGTAGTGTATCGTGTATGGCAGAGCAAAGTGGAGGAACAGCAGGTCCACGGGAACTTTTGATAGCGGCTCCCTAAAGAAATGATCCGTCGAAAATCCAAACGAAACAGAGCAACACGGCATACCTATTCTTCCAACGGAAAGGCAGAATCGATTTGGACCCGATCGACAGAAGCGTAGCAGCACTCGCAGTGGTGAATCCAACAATGAACGTATACATCACGGCGCTCACGAGAATCTTGCGGAGCTGTGTGATAGTTGAACGATCAAGAATATCACGAATAGGATGCGAGTTCTGATCTTGCGGGTCCTTGACAAACCACATCGCTCCCGGGCGCATAATACTCCGACATCCAGAGAGAAGAACTGCGAAGGAATACCTGTAACCTATGAGTCAAAGCAGGCGCATGATAACGAACAAAAACCTACATGAACATGGTACCAGCAACCCAATGGTAGAAGGTAGTAGTCATCGGTGCCTGGTACAAGAACACCGTCCGACTCGCAAGGTTCGAAGGCGAGAAAAGCCACAGCGCGAACAAGTCTAAAACCACACCGCACCCAAGCGGGAACAAAACGAGCTCAATCAAAATGAACGCAGCAACCTGAAAAAGCAACATGAGCATTACACACCCACCTAAACAAAGACCAACCTTGAGCACAAGAACGTGCTGCCTCAAAAGACTCTTCACCGCCTTGCCCGTCTCCTTATTCCCCACCGCCAGCAGATGCACATACGAAAGCAGAATGAACGCCACCACCGCATACCCGATGCCAACAGCCGTCACCCTATCGCTGGGCCCATGTCCAAGAGCAACCCCCATCCACCACTCTCGAAACCTCCCAAACGAAAGCCGAACCTCTTTCCCAATAGGCGCGAAATAGGGCTCTGATCGTACCCACAATTCACCGGCCTTCGCTTCGAAAAAGGATGGCTCCGAGGGAGTCTCAACCATGGTCGCATTAGATGCCTCGGACGACGTCCACGAGCATATGGCTTCCGTCGCGTTTAAGACCCTGTAATACTATAATGAAGAGTCAGTAAAGGGCTGAGTGTTTAACAAGGAATGTACCATCGAAACGCCAGCATCATGCACTTTATCAACAGGCTCATCTCCGAAGACCTTCTTGGATCCAAGGAGAACACCAATGAGCACAAACTCTAGGAATCCCTGAACGACGCTGAAGTACTGCGGCATTATCACCTTGGTGATCACAAAGACGACAGTGTCGACAATGGGGTCTGTCAGGACGCGAATGGCACGGATGGGTAGGTGAAGAATTTGGAGGAATCGGTGAGGATCCAGCTAGACGAGCCACAGTGTTAGACAATTGCATATGGAATGATGGAGCGCCATACCGAAAGCAGCAGCGTCGACTTTCCAATTGTAAACGGCAGCAGAACACCAACGATAATCGCCGTGTCGAGTACGAACATCATGAGGGTAGCCTATAAAAGTCAACTTCCAGCTCAACCCCAGAGATAAATTGCAAACATACGTTCTGTATGATCGTATGGAACGGTCCTCTCATCCCAATAGCTACCAACAAGCGTTAGCTTAACCCAGGATATCTCACAAGGAAAACAAACCTTCTAACGCGCCCTCCATATCATCATCCGCACCATCCATATCTTCATTCAACCCAGCAGCCATCGCCGCATCTTGTGCCTCATCAGGTGGGCCACCACCTGCTACATTCTCCTGTGGCGGCGGGGGCGGTCTCTCCTCATTCACCACCATCACCTGCTCCTCCACATCCAGCGCCTCATCATCCACATCCACATCCACGCCTTCCTCATCCTCGTCCTCCTCCTGCTCATCCGTCCCAGGTGATAACGGTCTATCATCCTCGCTCTCATTCCTCAGCGTCTCGGCATCTTCCTCGTCCGCTTCAACCTCAGGGCGGAAATAATGATCCATGTCTTCTTCAGGATCCGGTACAACTTGATCCTGCTCCGACTGATCATCATCCAACCCAAGAGACGTGCTGTCAAAGTAACCTATGGCGCGCGCACTCGAAGGCCCGGCCTCTGCCTCCGCTTCTGGAATGAGATCCTCTGGGGCACGATATGTCGCCAAACCTGGAGAAACCATAGGCGAAACGCGAACTGGCGAGGACGGTCCAGGGGTCGGGAGCACCGTATTGGGAAGTGGAGGACGACGGAAGGGTGTCGTTGGAGCGCTTGAAGTAGACGCTGGAGGATTCGCACTTTGATTGAACGAGAACGGTAAAGAGGCGGAAGGCGGCTGCATTACGACAGAAGGGAACGGTGATTCACCAGGACCGGGAGACGAAGTCGACGAGACCGGGGTCTTCGCCTTTTCAGGCGGCGTGAACGTGAAATCGTTCGCCCACGCTGCCGAGCTTGGAATCGGCGCAGCGGGAGGTGGAGGCGATGGAGGCGACGCGGATCCCGAGCCTGATCCCGAACTGCGTTCCTCTTCACGACGCATGGCATTAGACATTCGAGCAACGTAAAGTCTCCTCGAAAATGCACGTTGCTGCTTTCTAAATTCGTCCCGCTCATCCTGTTTGGTCATCGCCTCTTCACCCAATGCACGGTTACCTGATGTTTCACCCGCGGAAGAATTTCTTCGGGGACGCCCTTGCGCAGGTTTCTTGGGGCGGCGTTGCTTCTGTCCGCGCCGCAGCGCCTGCATGTGGTCGAGCGCTCTGACTGCTTCCATCTGGCGCTCGGCGAGGGCTAGTCGGTCTTGTAGATTCATGGCTGGAAATACAGGATGATCCTCTGGATCCGGAGCTTGCTGACGGTCGGCATCAGCTGGAGGTGCTGCTTCGGCCGGGCGTTCTTCTGGTGCAGCTGGGATCTCCTCGCCATCGAATACACCAGGTCGGGCGTTTTGGGATATCCATTCTCGCAGCAAGAAGATTGCGACGAAGATGACAACAATCATGGAAGCGATTATCTGGCCGGTGAATATATCTGACGAAAGAGCTATCCAGACAGGATGATTGGAGATATCTCCTAGTAGAGTCTTGGAAGGTGGTCGGGATGAATCATTTTGAACATTATAGTAGAATGGATTGATTATGTCTCCGCTGTCGTGAGGTGGTGTCCTATCACTTATATACCAAGCCCTGTGTGCAAGAAATGAGGGTTGTGCGAAGCGGATGAATACCAGACGCACGTAAGTTCCCCGATTGTAAAGCATATTCGCCAGGTCCAGACAGTCGCCCACGGCAGGACAGCCAACCACACCATTCCCACTATCACAGCACGCAAAGACAACATGACACCGTAGAAGGCCTGCTGTGCTAGCCGTCGTGCAAGCAGAGTCGGAGGTAATCTCGACGGCATGTCCTCCGCGTACACTTGTCGGGGGTCAGGTAATGCAGTGCAAGTCTTCGGGATGCTTACCTTTGGTGAAAGAGTATGGATGCTTGCATACGTCGCATGTTTTTTTCTTGCTATGCGATAGCCATGTCGTCAGGCTGAATATACCGCGTATTAGCGCTCGTCCGCCCTAATATATGCGACGCACCAATCTTGATGTATGTATCGGATGGTTCCGGAGCATTTGCAAGGATGGAATAATGGCTGGTCCGGCTCAGCTGGGGCGCTGCATATACGGCAGGTATCTGACCAACAACTAGTCAGTTTTCCGTATGGATTGGTAGGGCCATCCTTGCCTTGTTCGTCTGCCTCTTGCATAGAGAAATATAGAAAGTGAAAGACAGGTTCAATTAAGAACTATCAATGTCGCGAACGACGACGCCCAAGCTGCAAGTTTACGCGGTGCTGTAGACAGAATGACTGTTTGGTGCTAAGAGTGATTTCGTGACTGTCACGCTATATCTCCGAGGACCAGTGTCAGCCGAGTGCGAAGGCATCGCTGTTAATTCTACTCTACAAGGTTACAAAACCGAGCAGGTACCACACAAAGAATGATGTTTACCAAACTCTCCCGAAGAACCTCATGATTTCCGCCATGTAACCTCGAGTACAATTCCCACTACTGCTGCCGTTTCACCGTTGGAAATAAATAGAAAAGCTTATATGGTTAGGCGTTCAAGTAAACAGTGGCAGTCTTAGTACAATATAGCAGAACCACTGCTTATCGATGTCAGAAATGAGCACTTAGACTGAGGCTAAGAGAGCAAATTGACGTTTAATGCGAATCCCGAAAGTCCAGAGCCATAAACCCATGGGTAGAGTGCGAGTCGAGGCTAGAGCTACATTGATTCCAGGGGATGAGGAGGCGATACAGTAGTGTTCGAGAAGCTTCCCCGCTGTTCAAAAGTAGGCGATTTGATAGCTTTCTGAGGCCAATTTCGTATCGCTGTTCTTTAACCTTCAAGCTTTGGATATCCCGAGACGCAGCAGTGTGTGAACATAAGGCGACCTGTAACTAGATATATGTAGGTCAGTGAAAAGGTGATAGTGGTAGTAAAGAGTTGGCGGCCCAAGTTTTCTCGGAAGAGGCAAGCGTCCTAATATATGCAGTAGGCAATCTCTTCAGCGTTCATGGCAAAACAGGCCGATTAAAGCTCCCAGAGTATATATAGTGACTGGGGAGTATTGAACGTAGAATTTGAAAGGAAGACAGGTCAACGGGGCCAAACAAACAACTCGACCGCGAACCACGATCATCATCCATCCTCCAAGCGTAAGACCAACATATATACTAAAAGCAGCACGATGCCCGTCGTGTTTCGCGCCGGTTGGTCGTCTCCAATATTCCCAAACGTTACATCCGTAGAAGTGTTTTGAGGCGACGACCATGCGATTGTGATAAAAGCGTGCTTAGAAAGGTTACTACAACGTATAAGACCAATGTGACCAAAGCTCCAGGTGGGTGCCCGACGAAGAAGGGCCCACAAGGTACTAGTCCATAAGTACAGAGCCCCGCGCCGTTGCATGTTCAACGAAGGGTGACACGAACAATTTGGCGAAACGACGCGTCATAGACAGTTAAGCGCAACGTGAAGCAAGGGGCCAGAGACCTGTACATAGGTCCATCATCGAGAGCATGGTGGTAGGAGCGAGAAAGTCGCCACGCCTGTAACCCATCATGTGAGGTGACTGTCCGGAGTTTCCAAAATTGAGCCAACCTACCTTGTCCTCCTCTCACTATGACAAAATTGCGAAGCTCGGTCCCACCATGACGCGTCTTTTCGAGATTGATATGAACTCCTCCGAGTCGGCGTTGTAGCAGAGCTACTCAGGAAGGACGATCAGAGCTTGCTTTCGGCGGAGTTATTATGGTCCGGAAAACCATGCCACATTTCGCTTATCCATGAGTAGGGTTATTCCACATCCGTTTACTCACATGCACGATAACTGCGTCCACCGAGCTGGAATAACAAAGCGACACACGCGTCTTTGGCTGACGGCGCGGCGCGTATGTCTTCCGTCCTATCCGGTATCCTGGCGCTCCTGCAGTGTTTAACAGACTTACTTGTTTGGTCAACCTCTACTACCACAGCGCCGCCGACAGCGACGACGGCGAGCCGAGGCACAAACAAGTAGAGCGTTTGCCGAGTTCGGCCTGTTTAATTTTTGGTAGTACGTGTCAGGCGTTCCTCCCTTTCTCTTCAACCATCATCTTGAGTTAACCGTCCTCCTCGCTCAGACTGCTAAGAAGTATCGCTTATTAGGCAGAATATACGGTCCCTTCATTTCTCTTGTAGACTGGAGCTCGTGGCTGAGACACAGCATAGGTTGTAACGAACGCGCTAGCAAAATATTGTTGTCGACGCGCTTTGCATTCTAATAACACGTCCCTTTCAGTAAGTTACTTCCAAATTATATGCAAGTCATGAGTAAGACTTATCACGAGCACAAGGTTATTACTCTTGTCGAACACTTGAAAGACTACTACAGGTAAAAGACCCCAGTTTTGACTCTTGCAGTATTGGACTGAAACGATTCCAGGCATGGCGGATACGACGGTCGAAAAATATTGTGCCAACTGCGCCTGTCTTGTATTTCAGCCTGGCGAGGAAACTAGCCGGACACGCACAGCGCGCGTAGAGGAACTTCTCCGTCACAACCATCCTCTGCTTGACGTGGAGCTCTCGGCTGTTCGCAAGAGCGCGGAGGACACGCGTGCCGTTTTGGAAGACCTGGACTCAAAGATCGTCCAGGCACAAGAATTGCTAGAGAATCTCCTCACGGCACGCCAGCGCGCGCAGTCACGTCTTGAGGACACCAAAACCCTTCTCCACCCCATTCGTTCCCTCCCCAATGAACTTCTTGTCGAGATATTCGATCATTGTGCATCGAAAATTCATGGAGACGAAGATCCCGACGCGCTCGACCCCAAGGGTGCACCCTGGCTGTTGACTCGAGTCTGCCATCGCTGGAGAGAGCTCGCGGTCAATACGCCACAGCTCTGGACCCATCTTTTACTTGATTTTGACAAGCATTCGGGACACATCACGGAGCACCAGTGCGTGTATAAAACGGCGCTTTTCATCCAGCGGTCTCGAGGTCTCCTCATGGATATTTTTCTTGTCAGTGCCGAGTGCATCGCAGATCCTTCTGTGCTTCCAGTCCTTGAAGTCCACATCCCTCTATGGAGGTCCCTGGATGTTGACCTTCCGCTAACATCCTTGCAGGCCCTATCTCGGAATAACTTTCTAAACCTGCAAAGTCTTCTACTGTGGACAAACATTTCAGGCCTAAATATTGATGTCTTTCGGGCACCTGTTCTTCAGAACTTCGAAGTGTTTCGCGGTCAACCGTGGCACGCCTTTGAACATTTCCCGTTTCCTTGGTCTCATCTTACCTCTGTCACGGGTTTCCCTGCCTTCGACGTGGAGGCTTTGAATTATTTGCGTACCATGGCGGAGTTAAAGGAGCTTGATGTCCTGGCCGGCGCCAAAACTCGTACTCCCATCCGCGATGTTGTTTCGGTTTCCAAGCTTCGCCGCCTTACCATCACTGAGAGCGAAGATGCCACCGGCCGTAGCAAAGAGTTCTTCTCCGCCTTAGCAATCCCTGCTTTGTCGGAACTTACCCTCGTATATCACGCCGCATCGGTGCTCCATTTTCCGACATCGCCCCTCCCACTCGGGAACCTCATCAAGCTGGATATAAATTGTGATATGAACTCGCACAGTGAGAACACGCAGCATCTCTTGGACTTCCTTGCCCTTACCCACCACGTCGAGTCTTTGTGCCTTTATAATCTCAACATGACAGTCGAGTTTGCTGATGGGCTTAATCTCAATAAAATCAAGGACCGGTTTCCTGCCGTGCTGCCTTGTCTGCGCGTCTTGGACATTGGCAAATGTACATTTGCACCGTCCCTTGCGGATGATCTTGACCCGTTCTTCGAGATGCTATATTCCCGAATGCCGACCGTGATGGTGGAAGGGGAAAAGGGTGAGGAGGAGACAGTCAATTCCTGCAATGCTGGCTCGGATGGCACTGGACAGAGTGACGAGACTGGCACGGAATTCAATCCAAGATCCAGGTTTGATGACCGCCACACGTGTCTCAAAACGGTGCGGCTTCAGTGTTGGTTATACATTCGGACGAGAAGAGATTGGCAGGATGATTTTCGTGAGCTGACATCAAGGGCAGAACTGGAATGTGCCATTACGACCAGAGACATCGATTCTTAGAAACATGTAAGTATTTCCCTAGTTGATATATTTCTATGAATGTTGTTCAACTATTCCGAGCAACGGCCGTCATTCGAATGGGTCGTTTAAGCCACATTGAAATTATGCATCCCGCGTTGGGGTTGAGCACAGCAGACGCCACACCCGTGACCCGTCAGGTGAGGTGACTGTTTCGAGAATTGCCGACTTACTTTTGGCTCCTGCCACCACGTTGAAATCAACAATTCCTCATCCAGTATCTGTAGTTCTGGATGCTGAAATCTTAAGGAACGAAAACAAAGTCTCGTCGAAATGGGTGAGCAAGTGCCTGGGATAACGTCGGATGGTACTAGTCGACCGCTGGCCTCCTGTCGAGGAAGATAGAGCCACCTTCGTTCGCCGTCTCCACCTGGATTTCAGCTGTGAATGGATTTGGCAGGTATTCAGCCTCGATGGCACTGTCAAGTCAAAATGGCTTTCAGCCGTACGTGTAATTGGGCCCGCGAGCCGTCCCTCACCGCGAGTACAATTCCCATTACTGCTGTCGCTTCACCGTTCGAAATAAATAGAAAAGCTTATATGTGGCAGTCGTAGTACAATATAGCAGAACCACTGCTTATCGATGTCAGAAATGAGCACTTAGGCTGAGGCTAAGAGAGCGAATTTGACGTTTAATGCGAATCCCGAGAGTCCAGAGCCATAGTACGAGTCGAGGCTAGAGCTACATTGATTCCAGGGGATGAGGAGGCGATACAATAATGTTCGAGAAGCTTCCCCGCTGTTCAAAAGTAGGCGATTTGATAGCTTTCTGAGGCCAATTTCGTATCGCTGTTCTTTAACCTTCAAGCTTTGGATATCCCGAGATGCAGAAGTGAGTGAACGTAAGGCAACCTACCCATTGCGCACAAGGTCAGTGAAAGGTGATACTCGTAGTAAAGAGTTGGCGGCCCAAGTTTGCGACTAATAGAGTTCAGCGGAAGGGGGGATGATACATCAATCTCTTCAATACACGAGCTCTGCAGGAGGGAAGGCGTCCAGTTAAAAGCAAGCCTATTGAGGGTCCTAGAGTATATGGTGAGAGTCGTTGAAAGGAAGACAGATCAACGGAGCCAAACAAACAACTTGACCGCGAACCACGATGGTTAACAATTTCACTTTGACACATTCACTTACCCTGCCAAAAGTTCACTTGCCTAACTTGGATTCACTTTTTGGCCCATAAGTGAATTTGTCGTGATTAAGTTACTTATAAGTGACCTTGATCGCACTTAACTTGCGAGTCGCTTGAGCTCACTTGGACGTCGTAGACGCTCTGGGAAGGCGTTCCCCGTCTATTGATATTGTGAAAATGGGTCTTGGGACCAATTAGAGACCATGTCAGCCCCATAATGCTGCGAGCAACGTCTACAACAACACGACCATGGCTGAAGGCATTTATGATGAACTTATACAAGTAACTTGTCACTACCAATTACCCATATCTCCTAGTTGAACATTCTATGGCATATTTAAACCTGCCTTTGCAACATAGAGAACACCGACACGTTCAACACGTCCCCGCCACACGCACTGGCCCATATTCCAGCTCCAGTCGTCGATGGCCTACTCCTCTAATCGAGACTGTGATTCCTCAAATTACCGCTAACCTTGTACCACCGGGAGCCTCAAATGGATACATACAGACCTCCTGCAGCTGCTGTTGAAGGGTGCTTCTGATATATGCTTGTCTCTTGTCCGTCATGTTTGGAAGATTTGGAGGCTCTGTAGGGTACGAGCAGGAATGAAAGAAGGTATCACATATACAGAACAAGCTGCCAATATCGTATAATTCATAACCTATTGCATAGTGTTAACGTTGAAGAAGGGGGACAAGGACTATCCGAGTGACCGAGTCGACCATAGAAGACATCAATACTACATACATGTCACTCAAGGCATTCATCCAACAATTGAAGTCTGTCTCCTACACGATAGAAGGAGGATATACACCCGACCGTCGTCGGGTCAGAGAGGTATCGATGCTACACAGGACACATAGGTGTTGGACTGCTACACAGGACACATAGGTGTTGGACAGCAATCGGCGACGGCAGTGGCAACGGTAGCGGCGGCGGCGCATCGGCGGCAAGTAACGACCAGTGAGGGAGCCAGAGACAGCCGCCAACGGATGATGCGGACGAAGGGTAAGTTCATAAGTGAGGCCAAGGGCGCAAGTGAGGGTAAGTGTGCAAGTGAGTCAAGTTAACTTGCCGGATTTGGCGGACAAATAAGTTCGGCAAGTGCAAGTGACCGCAAGTGAGGGTCAAAAAGTCACTTTATTCACTCTCGCGAACCACGATCATCATCTCTCCTCCACTGCCACTACTCTCTTCTCTTCTAAGCCATGGCTGAACGAAAAGGTGCGTCTCAAAGACCTAATAATCTTACCAATTCTCATAATGCAATTATCTAGTCCTCAACAAATACTTTCCCCCGGATTTCGATCCGGACCTCATTGGACGGAGGAAGGGAACCAAGAACTCGCAACAGGTAGTCCGTCTCATGGCACCTTTCTCAATGTAAGTAGCGCCTATTGATCCTCGTTGCAGACTCTCATATACTTCACTCAGGCGATGTAATACTTGCGGAGAATATATTTACAAGGGAAAGAAATTCAACGCTCGCAAGGAGACAGTCGACGGCGAAGACTATTATGGTATCAAGATATTCCGATTCTACATTAAATGGTGTGTGTCTTTGCATGATGTCTTTCGACTACGTTCTCACATTTCACCAGCACCCTCTGCTCCGCCGAAATAACATTCAAGACCGATCCCAAAAACACCGACTATGCAGCCGAGCACGGCGCATCACGGAACTTTGAACCTTGGCGAGAAGAAGAGGCAGTCGAAGAGGAGGACCGACTAGCGAAGCTCGAGGCAGAGGAGAACAACCCCATGAAAGCGCTCGAAAACCGGACGGCGGATTCCAAGCGGGAGATGGACATCCTAGACGCCCTCCAAGACATCCGAGCGCGGAACGCACGCAATGAACGAGTCGGAAACTCGTCCGTCGACCTCTTAGCCAAACTGGAAATGGAAGAAATAGAGACGGCGGAGGATTTAGAGCGGAAGAAGCTTGAAGAGGAGGACGAGAAGCTTGTTCGGCAAGTGTTCTCAAAGATACCTGATTCAGGTGGCGGAGACGCCGTTATCACTGTTAAACGCAAAGCGGACGACATTGAACCTACGGTCGAGAGTTTGCTGCCGGATAGCGCCAAGGCGCTGATTTCGAGTAAGGCGCAGATGATGAAGAAGCCGAAGCTGGAAGCGAAGAATAAGCTGGGGATAAAGGTTGTGAAGAAGAAGCCGGCGGCGAAAGCTGTATGAATGTGTATGTACTTCTATATTGTTTCATGGGACGTAATTTTATTTGTGTTTCCTGCAGCTAGCACTTTCTTGAGTTGCCTCCATCTTGACTCTCCGAACGCTGCTGTTCGCAGAACGCCGCTTTGATATCATGCATTTCGAGATGATTGCGACGGCAAACACTGAGCAGCCCCTTCATTTCTCTTTCGTTCTTCCTGGAAACTTGTACAGGCATGTATGATGCATCTATCAATCAGCCTGCCACGTCCGTGGATGGTTGACTCGTGCCGGAGTCGTTTGGCCAAGCACCACTTTCTGGTGTCGAAATTTGACGCGCAAGACATCTGGGAATCGATATATTTTTCTATGATGCGCATTTCAATCACAAAGCTGCTTTTTTCGCTGGCTGCCTGGAACCGGAATGTCGAGTTATGCACTCAAGCCTTTGCCCAATGCGCCGTCTTGTGAATATCGCGTCCTAGCTCCCCATACAGCGCGTTCCATCGTCTCTACCACCAGGCCTCCCGTTCAAAGGTGGCTTTCATGCTTCGTCACATCTCAGAAACTTGAATGATTACGGCATGGCCGCTTTCGCTGGCGCTCGCATTCCGTGGGTTCTATTTTATAGAAGCGGAATCTTCGTCAAGGCGAGGAAGCTGTTGACTTTATTTCTGGGCTGTTGCAGAATTTACCGGAGAATAGAAGTGCACGGTGATTGCGGTCTACAAGTGTTAAAACCATCCCCATATTTGCACCCGTTACGCAGAAACGCGCTCTCCTCGGGCAGAGTCGAGACGTCGTTCGTGTTATAAATAAACACTGTCATGCTTGTCCTATCTACTTCATATGGACGGGAGTCGCGACATACGTCTCAAGGCTCTGGCAAGACATGGGACTCCATATGCTCTGAAACTCCCCGGAAGATGTGGAGTATAAATTGGCAGGCATCGCGTACTTGGTACCGACCAGTCGTCGAACTATTGATACTAGGACTCGGAAACTTCCTGAATCTGACTAGGCCTATATGTAATACCTTCCTACCCTTGAATTATCTCGGTGAGCGCGTTCTACCCCCCAGTTGACTATAGGAGCTCAATCAACAAGCATAAGCGCGTCAGCCGTCATTCAACGATCATGATGGTACGATCATCACACTCTCTTTTATTCATCCTGCTTCGAAACCGAGGGCGTGCTTCCACGCGATCTTGTCCCTTCACGTGGAGCTCAGCTCAAAACCTATAAAGCCTAATTCGGTTCCGTCCAACCCTACGCTCCTACCACCACCATGCATTGGTCGCGCTCCCCCCTGTTCGTCCTCGCCTTTGCCCATGGTGTCTGTTTAGCGACCTCGCCCGTATCCAAACGCTGGGAGGACCCCCAGATGGTCAATAAACACTCCTGGGCGGAGATTCCTCGCGGATGGGTCTACCAG
>QLPD01002117.1:0-11838 GCA_003314085.1 Hymenopellis raphanipes
GAGCGAGGACACGGTCGACAACGAGGGGTGTGGTCGTAAGAGCAGCAAGAGTGAGTAACTGCTCATCGTCGTACTGTATAGTACTGACTTGGGTGTAACAGTCTGTTGCATATATCACAAGCCCAAGCGATTCGACGAGTCGTCAGACGAGGATTCTTCGTCCTCTGACGATGACGGCGGGGCGCGTCCTATCCACCGCCATTCGCGACATTGTAACCACGATGACTCGGCGGCACAAAAGAGTGGTGATGATGGGTCCACCGTCTACGAAGAGCACTCGGAGCCCAATGCCTATGAAGCCGATCCCAGCAGAAAAGGCAAGGGCAGGGCTTAGTTTATCGTACAGCAAGTCTTTGAGCTGTCTTCCGTGTCTGGTTTCGCATTAATCATGTAGCTTGCAGTGACTGTACACTGTACAATTGTATTACGATACCCCTTCATTGTCTGTTGTACACACAGCCTCACGCAAACGACTCTTTAGAGTGCGTACTTTACCAAGACGATATTTTTAATGCTAGTAGTTTCAACTGACTGTACCGGCGACCATTGATTTTGGATCACACATGCTCATCCTCCACTTAGGCTCATGGTGCGTAGTGCATGTCTTGTTGGTCTCAATTGGTGCATTACCTCTGGTCAGGTCTCCACTTCCCCTCCTGCCGTCGTGGAAGCTTGTCCTCGGCCTTTGTTGATCATGACAGTACTTGACCTAGCAAAATATCGCTGACGGGCTTGCAAAATCTCGACGAGAACGGCGAGCCGAGAAAGGGCCATTCTGCGTTTGCTTGCACGCCGTCGTCTGCTTGAACTTACCCGCATGTGAGCGCTCACTTTGCTTCTCGCTGCGCCGCGTCGGTCGCTTTTATCAAAGGTCATTTTGATTCTCCCGTCCTCGAACACATCTAGTCAACTATTTCTAGACCCCATTGACTGTACCGACGCGAATCGTCGATTTTGGGCTGCGTTGTAGACCATACGACCTCTCTATCCGTAGATCTTCGCAGAACCGTTGGTAGTGGGTGTTTGCCTTACGAACCCAGCTTTCCTCTTTTCATCAGCCAAGTTTCGAATGACCGCCAACAGGTCGTCAACGGCAGACTCCGTAGTGTGCAAGTGGACTACTAATCGGCCTGCGGGACGGAGCGTGATAGGCTGCTGTAATGCCTTGGCCCTTGCAGCAACTTCCTGGAATGTAGTGCCAATGCTGGACGCATCATATAGCACCTAGGTAAATTCAGTATGGTTCCCAGTCCTTAATTAACTGAAGCTTACCATACAGGTCTCCGCGCCACTGAGAATAGTCACGCCGATTTCCCTCAATCCAGCTTCAAGTTTTCGAGTAAGGGCGTGTACCTTTGGGAGGAGCGGGTAATTGTACGTCAAGGCGTACGCTGCAGAGGCAGCCAGGAATCCAGTTTGGCGCATTCCACCACCGAAGAGTTTCCGGAAACGGCGAGCCCTAGTAATGTATTCCTTTGGACCGACTAGCATGGACCCGATGGGAGCACCTTTGGAACGAGGAATTAGGTTTGTAAAGCGCACGCTTCACAGAGGTATTACCGAGACCCTTGCTGAAGCAGAGACTGACGCTGTCGAAAGGTTTACAAAGCTCTTCCATTGACGTTCCAGTCTCTGCGCAAACGTGCCATAAACGAGCACCGTCGAGATGCATACTGACATCTTGCGAATGCGCAAATTTGGATATAGCGATGATCTCGTCCTGAGGGAATATTGTCCCATTCAGGGTGTTCTCGAGAGATATGACCGCTGTTGGCGCACTTGCAAAAGTCTAGGCTACATTTATGGCATTTAAGAAAAGCGAGTACACACCTGTGAACGTCTGGACCGTACACCATATTTTCAGTCACGTCCGCGAGTGTAAGGTGGTGACCTGGAAATTTTCTGGCTTTAATGAATCGACTTCAGATCTGATATACGAGCATATACGTGCCATTGGATGGAAGTACGGTGCTGACGGCGGCACCAGAGTGGAATCCTAATCCACCAACTTCATATCTAGTATCATCATGAGAACATGTTAGATAGCGACAAAGAGAGCTATGAATATACTTGTAGACGTGTGAGCGCTGATCCAAGAGAACGGTATAGGGCGGTTGTTTGAGGTGTGTCCGGATTCCTATCTGGTTGGAGAGTGTACCGGACGACATGAAAAGGCCGGCCTCTTTTCCAGTGATCTTCGCGACGTGTGCTTCTAGGGCGCTGGTAACTGATTAGGGTAGTTGCGGATAAAAGACTACAGGCGCGTACATGGTTGAGGGCTCGTTGTACACGTCGTCGCCTAGTGTACCGTGTTGGAGGGCGTACTCGTTCATTTCCTTCGTAGGAGCTGGGAGCCGCGTCTCAGTACCAAGATGACTGAACCCAGAAGGTAAAAACCTGTAATAGTATCCGCTAGAGACCAATCAGCCAATTGTCCGGTGAACGGGCGCGTCCGACTCACACACAAACGAACGCGCGATTTGCTTCCTTTGGGCATCCTTTACGTCCTGGCTCTCCGATGGGAGTTCAATCTTGATTTGAGCGGCGACTGTGGCTCTGGCGGCGTCGAGATCGATGGACATTGTTCTTGTTCTTATCTGACGACGAAGGAGACTGCAGATCTTCCAGTGACTCATTGCTTATAAGTGTTCTTGACCGATAGATCCGACCGACAGGTGGGTGGGGAAATGGCGTGAAAGGGCCGGCGGCAACTTGTGATATAGCTGGGACTCGGAGTTACCCTGGCTTCAAGGGAGAGGCGTTCCTTTCGGCGTGTTCACTTTTAATATGAGAGAAACCAAGCTCCAAATGGAACGTTATCGAGAGAGCCATCAGTAGAATGAGCATGGAGGGATGTGTCAAGAATCAAGAGCGTCGAGAGCATGAGAGAAACCCCTAAGAAACCCTAACCCTAGACGTGGACGGCGCTGAGCGCTGAGCAATAAACGCTGATTTCAGTCGCTTATACACGTCGAATTGAAGGCCATCCTCTTCGTGAGACGCAAACGCGAACTGAGTTTACGCATCGTTCGCAATGCTGCTTGTCCGAGAGGCTGCCCGTGGACTCCGTACGGAACGACGAAAGATGGTTCTGACGGAGAAGTTCAAGTCGAATCCACGCGTCTGTGTGTGAGCTGACCACTGTATATGATATAGGATCTTCTATCATCAGCCGTAGAATGCGGAAGGATGAATGGACACGTAATTGAACTTGAAGCTCGTCAACCAGCCCTCAAGATCTCACGTGTCCGCGACGTTTACTCCTTTCAACGACGACACTCGACAAGAAGGTACATAACATCTTCACCCGCCGTGCTATTTTTCAAAGTCCGATATTAACTCTGACGATTGAACGTTGAACTGTCTCTCTCGAGCGATCCGTGATGAACCAAAGGGCGGTCAAACCCTTGGAAAGATCACCTCCTCGAATTTCACTGGTTTCCGCGAGTCGAGTCACCTGTGTATTTCCAAGATCCGTGCCGTGATATTTTGGCTGATCTAGTCGTTATAATTCAACCAGTCATCAGAGCAAGTCGATTAATTCGTTGATTACCCAGTCCCACTGTCATGTACCCAAACATTGAACCGTATGAAACGGGAAGACTGCGTGTCTCCGATATACACGAGCTCTAGTAAGTAAGTGCTCTGACCTCTCCTTGCGCCTTTGATAACACATCTACCTGAAGCTATGAGCTTTGCGGTAACAAGGCTGGATCTCCAGGTGAACTACTTGCTTATTTCGTATCAGCAAGTGATTCTGAATAATTCCTGCTAATAGTCGTGTTCCTCCATGGTTAGTTGTCCTATGTGCCCGCTCTGCTCCGTGTCATGGTTTACGCCCTTAAGGCGGGCCGGGAGGCTCTGGCTGTAAACCGTCGAATCGTACCTACTTCAACCCCGAGAAGTATAACGTATGGATGTGTTCTATAGAGACAGTTCTTCGGTGTTGAATAACCTCGCAGATTGTCCTCTTTGATCAGCGAGGTTGTGGCGAATCCACGCCGTGCGTCCTCGAACGTTCATAAGAGTATTACTTATAAATAAATACTCCTCAGCTGGGCGTGTCTGGAAGAAAACACAACGTGGGACTTAGTGGAAGACATCTCGAAGTTGAGAGCTCATTTGGGTATATCGACGTGGCATGTTTTTGGAGGATCCTGGGTTAGTTGCTGCACCCATTAAACCCCCTTGTTCGGTCATTGAACGTCGAATTAGGGATCCATGCTTGCCATGGCCTATGCCGAGGTAAGGATGCTCCCGATGATTTCAGTTACTAAATGATCCTCTCTAGACGTATGTCAAGAGTCTTATCTTACGGTGCGTCCGCGAGTTTACAGTGCGGGACAATACTAGTTCTGGCATGCGTCATAGAGCCTTCTTTACTGTTAGCAAAAGGTGTGCTCTTTCCTTGATGTGGCTCAGCAACCGACTCATGTATTACAGCACGATGGACTTTTTCTATCAGGAAGGGACGTCGCATTTCTTCCCAGAAGCCTGGTACGGCTTGGTTTTCGTACGCAAACCACATCTCACACTAGCATTTACAGGGATGAATTTCTGGCGCCTATTCCTGTTGACGAAAGACACGACATGATGAAAGCTTACCATGTACAGTTGAACTCTGAGGACCCGAAAAAACGGATTGCGGCAGCCAAGGCGTGGACCAAATGGGAGTGAGCACTGAATAAATCCGCGGAGCTTAACAGGACTTGACTGTGGGCGATATCTAGAATGACCTCGTCAAGTCTTCGCGTTGACCCAGAGCGAATTGCTCAAGCTGAAAATGATAAATTCGCAGAGTGAGTAGTTCAAACTACATAGACGCAAATAACTTATGGTTGTCAGAGTGTTCGCCAAAACTGAGAACCATTACTTCATCAATGGTGTATGTATTTCTGGATAGTAGACTGTGCCTTTCCATTTACTCCGTTACAGGGATTTATGAGGGACGGCCAATTACTGGAGAAGCAGGAGATTGACAAGATGTAAGCACATATACCCCCGGCGCAGCGTTGTTTCTGACCTCTGTGCAACAATACAGCCGCCACATTCCAACGATCGTCATCCAAGGCCGATACGATATGCTTTGCACGGTATGTTTCCTGTGAAGTTGCTCTTGTTACCTGAACAACACATCCTCTAGGTGACTCCGGTGCATATGCTCAAGAAAGTGAGCAGTTCTTGATTTCATCGTTTCATCATTCATCCGTGTCACTTTTGTAGCTGTGGCCTGAAATTGAGCTTCACATCGTTCCCGACGCTGGTCATTCCGCAACAGAGCCCGGAATTGCACGACTACTCTTGATGGTATGTCTTACGTTCCGTGTCGATTTAAATGTTCCTACAGCTGACATGAAATAGGCGACCGACAAATTCGCAGATCTATGATAGTAGTCTAAGTCTTTATCATCCTAGTAGAACTCCACATGCAGGATATGTATACATACGCCTCCCAGACGTGTAGTTTCAACTGTTCGATACAACCAATATTAATCCATTATACGCAATACACAACACGTCCTGCGTGTCAAACGAGCCCTACCGCCTCTATCCGTGTCAGATTACCATCCGAAAACACTGGAAGAGGAGATGTGAATAAAATGAGCATAGTCGACGAGGTAAGGAAACGTACTCTTCGTGGATCTCAATACCACCCATCTCATCCCGTCTCTTGGGATCAATCTGGCTAACCTGTTTGACAACGTCGTCGGCTAGAGCCGTCGGACCGCAAACAGCAATCATCATGCCACTCTCGGGACCAGACCCCGCAGTTACTGCCCGCGAGATGGTCGCCTCGAACATAGTCGACAACTTTGGGCGCCCAGGCGACAGCGAAAGACGAGGGTGGAAGAAGTCCTTGGGGAAAGGGAACTTTCCGGTGACTGCCCGAGTGTAGAATACAGAGATTCTGACGGGGGTGTACAGGCTCTGCTGGATCATGGCGGAGAATGTCGGGACTAGAGGTACGAGGGCGGCTGCAGACATGCATCAGTAACGAGTCGAAATGTGAGAGGAAAAAGGTATACCTGGATCCTGTACCGTCCAGATGAGCTCTATCATCTTAACTCTGCTCTCTCCCCTCAGATCCTTTTGAATGAGCTCGTTTATGCCGGCGAGGGCATATGTTATCCCACTTCCGCCCACGACGAAGACAGCAGCAGAGTTGCTGGCAGGAATAGCGTGTCCAGGTCCACCTAATGGATGTAAGTACACGTCACGTCGACTGGAGGCTGGAAACGCACCGTACGGGCCTTCAACCATCACCGTAACATTTCGTCCGACACCTGCCTCAGTATACCCTCCACTCCTGGCAATGTCGAAGAGCTTATTCGTCCACCCGCCGACTTTCTTGACCATCAGAATCATACCTTCGGGACCGTCGCTGGCACTGGCAATGGTGAATGGATGAACCTCTGCCCATCCCAGCAAGCCCATGCCAGACGAGAGAACACGGAGGCGGACATGTTGACCTGCCCTCCAGCCGGCGTTGATTTGCGGAATCTCAAGACGCGTCATGCCTAGTTCGGGAAGGGGTCGGGCGATGGCGGTGTGAACGCGAGTCTTGATCCAACGCAGCAGGCTATCGAACGAGTAAAGAGCGATAGCAGCCCATACAAAGGGCGCGTTAGCTTCCTTGTGCATCCAAGCCTGAAAGTTTATCAGTAAGTCCTGCGCCACAGCAAGAGGAATGAAGAACGTACCGCTGCTAGAAGCAGACTGAACCCACTGATGTGGCTGCCCAAGAAGACATTGTACGCTTTCTTTCTCCAGAACTCAGTGGAGAAGAAATAGAGAATATCGCAGGCAATAAGGCCAGTAAGACCCCAGTAGTTTGCCGGCTGCGCGATCTTCTCTGAGAATACTTCGTTAATCAGCCACTTGTAGACTATACCAATATAGATTAGAACCGCGAAAGGGCTAGATTCGGAGACGACATACTGTACCCCATGCCGTGTACGTTTACCGCAACGACCATGATCATTCCAACGATGCGGTGCATGAAGTTCAACTAGACGCCTTGATGAGACGCGAGAACCAATTAGAAAGAATTGGCCAAGACATACCTTTTCGTAGCCCAGACCTAAGAAAGGGCCAAGAGCATTGTTCTTCGCTGCGAACGCAAAGACGAAAGGCAATTGACCAATCGCGACCCATCCAGTTCGCGTCGGCTCTGAGAACGGGTTCGATTTATACAGTGTGGGGTAGACCCAGCATGCAAGGTAGACCAAGCCGCAAATGACCTGGGACAGAGAATACCCAGGGAAAATGCGAGTCGAGAGCTCGGACGAAAATCCTCGCAGGAAGCTTGGGCATGTGGAGACGTGCGGGGGATAATTCATAACCATCGGGCCGCCTTTTTCATCTAGTCGCTGGATATGCGTAGCATGTTGGTAGTAAGTGTGCGATTCATCGGAGGACATGCCGTTGGTCGGGAATTTCTCATGAGTGAGGTGGACAATCCGCGGCGATCCATTGTAGGCGACGTTGCGGAGGAAATGGCCCTGCGACCATGCCGCTCCGTGCGTGAGGCGGGCGACAATCCGGGGGATTCTTAAAAGGAATAAAAGAGCGATAAGGCCAAGAACAAGAATGCAGATGTGATAGATGAGGGTTTCTTCGTCGACACCAGGCGCGCCAGCACCGCCGCCAGCGGCTGCTGCTGCTCCTCCACCAGTAGTAGCACTTGAGACGCTCGACGTCGCGTTGCCTGCGGTGGCAGTAGATGATGCTGGGTAGGAGGACATGACAAAGAAGTCGCAATCAAAGTCGCAAAGAGTGAACGATTATGAACTCTTGAAGAATGATGGAAACCGTGATGGGAGGAACCTGGCTGAAGAGGCAGTGGCCCGACTGCGTTCAGATGCTGAAAAGAAAGTGGGCGATTGGGTGAAAGTGGCAACGCGTTGAAGCGGAGACCTTTTATAAATACAGCGATATGTCCACAAAGCATTGTGACCACCGAACCGCGGCACGCTCTTCCAGGAGACTGCGCACCTAGAACGATCGATCAGATCTGGCGGGCCTGATCCTCTCGTTCTTAACCCAGGACAGTGGAGGCGGGATGTTCCCGACCCAGCAAAGTGGATGTCCATAAATTGACGTTATTTTCGCAAAGCGTTCGAGTTCAAGACGACCTATACTATCCCAGTTCGTATAACAGACCTAGAAGAGTAAAATCAGTACTCTTATCAAGATGCGATTGTTCGGCTGCGGGCCGCTCACCCTGCGTCTCCATGTCAGCCAGTTGTATCCATGGGCGTAAGTTAAAGCATTTGCTCAACTGCAAGGATCCGTTCTAGGTTCCTTGTGTCTGCCAAGAGCCCTTGGGAAGTGCCCCAAAGACAATCCAGGTTACGGTGAGTATCGTCGTCTCGAACAGGTCAGGTTTACTTAAGCTAAGCTGCTGGAGCGTTCGTCGCGCCGCAGCGGCACCTGCAGCATTGATCACCAGTTACTGTATCAAAGAAAGCCGGCAGTCGTCATGTACCCTCAAAGAATGAGCACACAATGGGCATTGTTCACTATACTTTATGCAGGATAACTGCGTCCTTCCGCAGTCGCAGTCGACGAAGGACCACCTCCAATCAGTAGGCTCCATTTGTTTGCAAGTTATGGGCCAATCACAGAAGACCTCATTTTGAAGCTCCAGTTTGCGAGGAAGGGTGGAGGTGACATCAACACTGCTTAATGGTGCCGTTCAACCACATGCGCGGCTACACGAAGTCTAGAGTCCGGCGCGCAACTTGACAACAAGAAAAGGGACTGAGCCCGGTGAAAGATGAGTTTTGAGAATAAGGGGGGGAGGTCCGGGCTCCGAGACGCGTCAGGGAGGGTCGTAAAGCACCTCGGAAACGACAAGCTCGAGGGAACTCGAAGGGAACCTCAACTTTGTGTTGCCAGGCTGAGCGACTGAGCTGAGAAGAACCATCTAATGATATCCAGGGTGGTAGAAGTTGCGCATAATTAAAAGCTAATAGAGTCCTTCTCAACTAGTTGCTGATTCGTCGGGGAATTGTGCGCCAAAACTGGCCGCCGAAGTATGTCCATTAGACCAGTCGCGATTGCGTTGTGAAGGATCTCCTGGAATACATGGGACTGTTATCGTCGAAAGCGGAGAACGAAGAAATTCCAAACAGTGACACGACTCGAACCAGGAAGGCGAAGGCGAAGGATGTGGGCCGGCACAGCCACATGATGGCTGCCTCAACACCACAACCTCCTGCTGCTCCTCCGCCGGCTTCCCAATTCTCCCAAGATGAAGAAGGTGCGCCGAAACATATAACAATATTCCAAATTAACTACTCTCTTGTAGATGCTATAATCCACACTCGAATATACAACGATGACCGACCTTTGCGCCGCGTCGTGAAAAAGTTCCACACCTATGTCGCCTCCAAGCAGGCGTCGGACGGCAAGATCACTACGGAAGACGCTAGAGAATCATTTTTGGTGGAACTGGAAGCCTTCAGATTGGCGCTGTCCAAGAGTGCCATGATATGTGAGGCAGAGGCGCGTCAGGTTGAGGAATACCAGAAGGAGCGACAGCGAATAGGTACGTTTTCTGCCTCGTTCGCGCTGTCTACCGTCTTTAAACGCCATTTATGTAGAGGACGACCATAGCCGCCTCATTGGGCAGATAGAACAGCTTAAAGGCTCACTCGAACATGCCCAGATCATTCGCCGCCGTAAAATGGAATACGACTTGGTGGCGGAAAAAATTAACACTCTTCCCAGTCGTGATGAGTTGGACAAGTATGTTGACAATTAACGTCTATGTTTTACTGTACTCTAACCAAACACTAGAATAATCGAATCTCTGGAAAACGACATTGTAACAATACGCGCAGAACACGAAACCCTGAATCACACAATACACACTCAAAAACTCTCCTTTGACTCTATCGTTAGCAACCTCGGTGTTCTCCGTCTATCTGGAAACCCAATAGAGACCACCGCCACCACGCCAAGACTCACACCTGCACCAGACGGTGGCTCTGGTGAGAGCGCAGCTGAGGGTACACCTCTTCTGATCGGGATCAAGACGGAGGATGGCGACAGGACATCAGCTGGTGATAACCAGAATGGCAGTGATGACATAGAAATGGGTGAAGTTGAAGAGGACCCAAAAGGCAAAAAGAAGGCACGAGAGGATATGGAAGAGGGCGAAGCGACAGATGCGAGTAGTGAGTTATCAGAGCCTCCGGACGATGACGACGAGGAGACGTAGTGTAGGGTGTACCTCCAATTAGTTTTATTACTTTGGTATGGTCACATCGTAGCTCATGAGATCCCTTGCACAAAGCACGCCGCCATCGTACTTTGTCTTTGCCAGATCGGCAATGGCATCCATGACTATCATCGACTCCTCGTTCACATCATCGTCTCCTGCATATCTGCCGGAAAAGTGATTCATGATGAGCTGTTTAGCCCGAATTGTCTGTGCAAACGCGCCGGCCATCTGAGGTGTGGAATGGCCGCGCGACTTTGCACGTTTCTCGACACTTTCGAATGTTTCGCCGTCTGTCTCGAATTGCGGGAGGCCAATATCCGGTAGGTGGGCATTGGTTGCCTCGTGGATAAGGAGATCTGCATCCATAGCAAGAGGCGCAATTTGTGAAGGGTTGTTAGTATCCCCAAGGACCACGATCTTTCTGCCCCGTCGATGAGCCGGTCCCTCTAGCACAGTGCCGTCCGAGAGTTTGACTGTCTCGCCACGCTGTAAATTCGACATGAGGCGTAAGCTGTCTCCGGCTTTCTTTATGGCGGGTATGTAGAGTTTAGGATCGATCTTGCCCGGGATGTAAGCTTCTTTGACAACATATCCAACACAAGGAACAGAATGGCGAATGGGCGCGGCGGAAACAGCGACAACCCCATCGTCGTATAAATGCCAGAAGCCATTCTCCTGCTCGATATTACGCCCCGGGAGCTCGTGGCGGTGGGGAGGAAGAAACGTGAAGTCATTCCTGGGATCCTTAGGGAAACGTAGCTCGTGAACAACGTAGGACTCTTGCAGAGCCGTATAGGTGTATTTGAGGCAGCTGCGAATGTAGGCGCGCGTGCCTAACGGTCCGTAAATTTCAAGAGGCTAAAAGCGGTTCATTCATTCAGGAAAGGAATAGAACCTTAAGGAGCCCTTACTTTAGCAGTTCCATCCTGAGTGAGACGCGGGTCTTCGCCTTCCGCTACGCCTCCGTCGCCATCGAGTAGGGCGCACATGAGCGGTACTAGGCCACCGATATGATCACCTACAAAAGAGCGTAAGCTACATGCACTACACCCACAGGAGACATGAGGCGCACCGTGGGTGTGCGTTATGAAGATTTTCTCGATGCTTCCCATGAGAATAGTGCTCCGCTGAAGTTGGGTCTGCGTGCCTTCACCACAATCAAACAGCCAGACGTCGCCGCCCAATCTTAGGGTAAGCGCTGAATGACGGCGCGTCGACGTCGGCGCAGCAGAGACGGTACCCAAGAAGGTCACATTAATGGGACCGGTGCGGATATTTCGTGTGGATTCCATATGGTAGCACCTCCGTGTGGTGAGAGTTGTAGTCAAAGTACGAGGACGGAGCCATCTCTGAGTCAATGTCCTCCACGTGAATAGAGGAGTCATACACAGCCCGTCCGTCCAATGGAGCTTGAGCTAATCCTCAGTCCAGCGTCGCGGGTTCCCAAACCTTGTTTCGTGGAATGGTTGACGAGGAGAGCTGAACGATGGAGGTGGAAATTTTTCGGACCGAGTTCCGAGTTCCCCGATCGCGTTCAACTACGCAACCTCTTCGACAACAAGAACGTGCAGAGTTGCAAACGACGCAACCAGCGGGCGCTTTAATTA
>QLPD01002121.1:0-19922 GCA_003314085.1 Hymenopellis raphanipes
AGTACGTCCCATTGCTGTTAGACTTCAAGATCGTGCCCCAGTACGGACTAGGCGCCTTGGACATGGTCATATGCAAAAAGAGAGAATTGGTGGAGGACTCGAGGACAGTGTACGCCTACTCCAGATGTTAAGAAAGTACATCAAGACGGAAGATAACGTACATGAGTTTCTGGATGCATGCTCGGCGGGAACTGACCAGTGGCAAAATGGACACCGTCGAGCGGCACCTGCAGCTCCAAGGAATGCCGGACGGGCATCAGCTAAAATAGGGTGTCAGTAAAAGCCAACTCCCACGAACTAAAACAGACCTCAGCGACGACCAGGAACTCTGAGAACTTGGCAAAGCCCACGACCTGATCAAACAGCTTCTTCTTCCTCGCGTAATATGACGAGCCCTCGACAAGCTCCAATGGATTCTCGGTGAGGAAGAATCGCTGATTGTCCTCCTTCTTCTGGTAACTCTCGCACAAGATCTCAGTGGGGTCCGCCTTCAACCGCGTGTCGCGCGCCCAAGCGCAATTGACGATGTATTTGTCGATGAGGGTCCACTTACGGCCATTATCCCGGGACCAGTGCGCCTCAGCGTGACAATCGCTCGTCATACCACCTTCGCAGCTGTTGTTTCCCGTCCAGATGAGCTTGTCCGAGTCGGGCTGGAAGCGGTAAACCTGCGCAAGGAAAGTGTGGGGCGGGTTTGGAGCTGTAAACGGATTCCAAGAATGACTCGAGTCGGTGGTGCTGTAGAACGTTTTCATGCTTGTGATAAGGTATGCGCGGTCGTAGCTATACGGGTGATGATAGAACGCCAAAAAGTTCTCCTTTGGGAAAAGTTGATGCCTTGTAAGTTTGCTCGGGATGAAGACAAATCCCAGGCGGAATCGATTCGGGACCGGAAGGTACACACTTATCACCGTCACGGAGAAAGTTGAAATCACTAGTAGGATGAAGTCAACGCAAACACGGGAGGAAAGGAGAGCTGTACCATTCGTAGTCCTCGTCAACGCAAGGGCAGTTTTCTTCATGCTCAACGGGATCGGTGAATTTCTCTCCCACATAGCAGTCAGCGTTGGGCTTTCTGCGCTTATGCTAATAGATCAGAGACGTGCGCGACAAAAATTATACATCGTACAAACCTTGTGTCCCATCAGACATTCCCGATTCCCAGCCCAGGCATACCACTCCTCGAAATCGTTATCATTGCATTTCCTTGAGCGAGTGGCGGCGAAATCCAGATGCACGACAACGAATCGTCCAACATCACCAGGTCCTTCCTCGCAACCTGTCCGACCAACAAGAACTTTTGACTCGTTCGAGTCCGGCACAGTAGTAAGCGCCCGAGCACGCAACTTGATCCCGAGATTATACCAGCGAGAAGACCACCTTTGAAACGGCATCCTCATCATTGACCGCAACGATGACAGGCCGAACTGTGAGCATCATCACGGATGTCACCCGCGGATGTAGGTGTTGCAATCTTCGAGAACATCACCGAGACCCATGGTAAGACTGGAGATGGGACCAAAGTTGTGGGAATAAAGGTGTAGAGTGTAGTTAGACGCGCCGTAGTCGGGAGCTTTAATAGGCTGCCCAGAGCTACCGTCGTCGAAAGTCTTGAGGCGCTGTTCAGCTTCGCGACCGGCGTAGACACAACATTGCCAAGACAACCCTACGTCGTTCGTAGTCCACGTAGCCCGTTCGTGTCCTTGAGACTCTACGAAAAAGGTTCCTTTGGAATTGCTCATAAAGAGGTTCCGATCCTGGAGGACGACATCGACAGCTAGCGAATGGGTCGTGCTCTCACTGTAGTGTACGAAAGCTGCGCGTGAGGGAACTGCGCCGTGACCAAAGTTCTCGTGAGGTAAAGCAGTAGCTGTTCACCACTGCGTATTTGTTCTTACCAATTCCAAGATCCTCAACGCGTAACTCGGGGAGAAGAAGCATGATGAGGAGAGGGATTAACTGTATTACTTAGAGTCCAAGGCTACACAGAAGAGCAGGTCGTGGTTGAAGTAGACACTGCATGGCGGCGGAGAGAAGAGCTCGTCATCAAACGCCTCCTTCGTGTAATATATCTGTCAATCAATTAGTACAGTATAAGTATCCATGCTGGGTACTGACCTCGTCATGGCAGATGTTTCCCCAGGCTCTGCGCTCACATGCCATGCCCTGGTACAGAATATATCCAAAGATCCGAATGGAAAGAAAGCGCCACCAGAAAAGCGAAGGTTGCGGTGGAACCTCGAATGGGCGCCATGTCTTGCCGCGGTCCTCAGTGCGATAACGGCGGTTTCCTCTGGTAAGCACAAACGCCTTCGATGCGCAAATTAGCACGTTTCTCCCGCAGAACGAGACTCCTGTACGCACATAACGATTGTCAAATGGATGTTCAATACCATCGCTGCATCCCCTTCAGGATATCCGGTGCCGCATTCCACGTCTTCCCCTCAACCTGGGTGAGGGTGACATAGAATTCCTTCGACAGAGGCTAGATACACGACTGTTTCGCCGTCGTTGAATTAAAAGAGGCGCCCGGGGAGATTTTGGAAGGAATTGATGGTGTGAGTTGGACCACTGCAAATAGCGTCGAGAGCTGGTTAGGTGGCCACGTGGGTTGGCCGCGGCGGTTGACCGTCTGGTTCATCACCCCAGTATAAGAAACCAGGGCACAGCCCTCGGTAAACCTCGGGCCGGAGTGCCCCGGAACCTTTTTCGTACCACCTCCTCGGCCCATATATCGGTACGTATAAGACCCGATCCGCGATGCGTGATCGCATCTAACTTGTACCCTTAGACCGATTTCAGGCTTCACGCATTATAAGCGCACTTTTGACGTGAACTTGTAAGTACTGTGGGTTCGCAGTAGGGCGCGGATGGCATGGCGGTGCATACCCGCCATCAATCCTACGCTGACATCATCCCCGCCCATCTTTCCGCCCGTCTTCCCGCCTGGCCCACCACACTTACTTGACTTTTCGATGTACTAGCTGCATAAATTGTGTAAAATTCCAACTAAATACATATATTCACAGGGAATCTGCAGCAGGACTGATATTGTAGGCCATCGTGAGACCGTCTCCTCTGAATCCCGCTCCTCATCACTATCATCACCCCAGTACTCCTCCACAGCACCCCAAACTGACCTGACGGGCATAGATATGGTATATACACTACTTCAAAGACGATTTAACCACTTATGAACCGGGCAAATGTGAATGGAGCACTCAGCGGGTTAACGTTGTTCTTGGGCAGCAGCATTGTCTGTATGAACACTTCCAAGCATGGCGAGGCACTGCGGGAGTCCATAATGACCTTCAGTACATTGGAGAGTGTCAGAAAGCGTCCAGAAAGGCCCAGTTTGACTCACGGATGGATGAGATATGGGTAGAAGGGTAGGCGGTGGCAGATGGGGAGAACAACGATACTATCGTGTTTCCAAAGGTAGTGGGACACTGCGGGAGTCAGTGAGGGTCCTCAGTGCATGGAATAGTGTCAGAACGCGCCTAGGACGGCACGATTTGAGCCACGGGTAGAAGAGATATGGGTAGAGGGTATGTGGTACTTAGCAGGTGCGGGTGCTGCGTGTTCCAAGGTAGCGAGGATCCGGTGGAGTCCATCATGGCCCTCAGTGCATTCAAGTAGCTTCAGAACGCGCCCAGTATGGCGCAATTTGAGCCATAAATTGAGGAGATATGGATGGAGCAGGTAGGACAAGATGGCGAGCGGTGCAGCACTTCCAAAGATAGCGAGGGCCAGAGGGAGTCTATAATGGCCTTCAGTGTGTTGAATAGCATCGAAATGCGACCAGAATAGTGCGATTTGAGCCACACATGGAAGAGATGTCGGGGGTAGGTAGCAGGTCTTAATTGGGTAAGACCTTCATGCGAAACAGACTTTCATCAACAAGTGCCATCTACTGCAGTCAATGTGTGGCTTGATTCAAGCTGAACTTGATAAACTGCATGGCAAAGCATATACTAAAGCAAAAATCAAACCCACTAGAGAGGTTTCTCGTGTTGGAGGACGTGATCTCAGCATATACCTGATGGTATACTTGCTATGTAAGGAATTTCTAAGCTCTGCAGAAATGATATCACCACAAATTTATCATAGACATATGTAACCTCTTTACTGTACTGGATTCCGATGCTTACTTGTGTACTCCGAGCCCGTCGTCGCTGTCCCGAGCGTTGATGAGCGCATTCCGTTCACGATCGGAGACCCGATCCGAATGACCCGGACAGTGATCGAACACTTCGGCGTCGCTTTCTTCCCCTTCTCACCACCACCACCTCTCCCAAGCTCCATGCTAAACCCCACCGCGGCCGCCACAGCCATCTGCAATTATCGCGACCAACTTTGAGTCGTTGCTCATGGTCAAAGAGACCGACTTTGGATCTGCCCCGCTAGACGCATAAGCCCTCCAACGAGGCTGCAGATCAACGAGAAAGTTCGCCGGTACACTTCACATGAATGCTGAGGAGTTGAGTGGAGCTGGGAAGGGGGATAGATTCATGTGCCGAGCAAGTTGCTGCTTGCTCGGGGCGGTGCGTTCCTTCTCAATTCTTAGATGCTGCCGACTGACGTCTTTTATAGAGCAGATCTGCATCCTGACCTGTGCGTGCGACGATGATGCACGACTCAAGAACTCCACGATATTTGCGACGATGTTTGCGCCTTCACCACAATGATGCATAAGCCCTGGCAGCGTTGGACGACACAAGACATCAACCGTGCTGAGCCAAGGCAAAGAAGAGTGGAAGAATGTCATCGTGTCGGTTAGCGGCGTGGTCATCGAAGAGCTAGAGAATGCTTCCAGCGGCTAAGTGATGAGGAGCGGGATTCAGAGGAGACGGTCTCACGATGGTCTACAATATCAGTCCTGCTGCAGATTCCCTGTGAATATATGTATTTAGTTGGAATTTTACACAATTTATGCAGCTAGTACATCGAAAAGTCAAGTAAGTGTGGCGGGCCAGGCGGGAGGACGGGCGGAAAGATGGGCGGGGATGATGTCAGCGTAGGATTGATGGCGGGTATGCACCGCCATGCCATCCGCGCCCTACTGCGAACCCACAGTACTTACAAGTTCACGTCAAAAGTGCGCTTATAATGCGTGAAGCCTGAAATCGGTCTAAGGGTACAAGTTAGATGCGATCACGCATCGCGGATCGGGTCTTATACGTACCGATATATGGGCCGAGGAGGTGTTTCGTACCACTTTTCCTTAAACTTTGACCACCACTATGATCATTTTGATTTGCCCGGTGCTCATCAAGGCTGCATCTGAGGGATTTGCGGGATCTGTTATCCATGGGCCTGCATAAGACAGATAAGGCTAGGACAGGGTAGTAGATGGGTTAGAGTTGTGTTTTCTCATTGTTTTCTGGTGGCGAGAACAGTCAGGTGTGTATTTCTTACCCTGTTTTTACCCGCCTTTCATAATTCCAGATTACGCCCACCAGATCTGCGTACACTCCCACCGGTTTCATAAACACATGGGTACAATAGAGGACTGTCTGCGATACTTAGAACGATGATGCCATTGCGATATACGGCCTCCAAACAACTTTCACCGGCCAAACGACATGAACGAAACGTTGTTGTCGCCTTCTTCACGAACCATAATATCGCGCATAACGCGCGACTTCACCTCCGCACAGCTCGTCGCCTTCAAACAGCTGGACTAGCCTGATGATATCGCCGCTTTGTGTTGCCAGAACTTCAATTTGCTATCGGAATGCTTCGCCGCAGTCATTTTCCATAGCATACCAGACTTTGGAGCCATCAGCTATGTCTATACGATTTGCGCAGATGCATGGATCGTGCACATCGACGTGGTTCGGCATACCAGACTTCGAATTGCGCATTCTGCCGTTACAGTGGGCCATAGACAAGGTTGGTGTATTGTCCTTCCGGCGAAGATTGAATTCTACTCACGATGACGTGCAGGCAACCATAGAAGCAAAAACGGGGCAAAATATCTAGACAGTGATGCAATGGCCTTTCACACAAATGACGAACGAGGAGCAGGATATTGGATACCGTCTTAGTGCGCTTATCCTCGTCTACATCTGATTCTTGCTCAACACGTTTATATAGAATACGTTCCGCGACACAGGAAGCTGTTACTACTCGCTCTATTCGTTTACTGTATTGGTATAGCGTACCAACTTTCCAGCGCTGTAGTTTCAGAGCGGGCAAGCCTTATCACGGCTCATATGAAGGCGATGGGTCACCCTCTTGGACGCTGCCAAAGTCATTTCGTAGCATCTCAACCTATCTCTCATATACCTCCCAGCTTGAGTGCTAGTCACCTATTCACAGTGACACATGCGACGTCGATTATCCTTGTCCGTGTTATTCTGGGCCTAGTTCTAGCGAGCTGGTCATTCTTTGTTGCGGCCCGGTTGGGAAAGTCCTCAACTCGCAGCGGTGGCGTCAACTTTTCTTGCGATTGTGTTTGCCATACTCGCTTTGACGTTTACAAGTGCTGGAAATGTCCCTGCGGTCACCTTCACTGCCGTTTTTTCTCCTGGATTCTACATCTTCGCGATCCGTGCTATTTAGGTTTGAGACCAACCGGCTCTTGACGTTGGTAAGTTTCGTACTCTTTATGGCTCTATTACTATTAGCTAACTCTCCCTCGAGATGGATATCTTCCTTTGGCTGTGGTTATCTGTTCTTTGGGAATTTCAAGGCTGTATGGCGTTCGGGACTCTAGGCCTTCTAGTCCGAAATCCTCGACCTCTTTACCTTTAAAACCAGGGAATCACCATGAGAAACCTCGGGAAGATCTTGAGCACGTTCATCTTCCTCCCATCGTTACAGACGTAAATGATCTCTCACCTTTAATATCCCCACGTTTGCACATTTGTGTTCCTTGAATCGAATTGGGTGGGGAAATCGACGACACTTATGAATTTGGCGGGCTTGACGGATCCATCTCGCTGGAGAAGACCATCCGAGCGTGGTACCTAGGGAATTGTGCCTCAGAAAAACGTCCTATTTCAAGAGTTGACGCGTCGTCAGACACTTCGTGTTTGGCAGGCGATCAAGTGGTCGTAGCACTCACAGGACGATGAAGACATCGCACAGCTACTCAACGACTGTGATCGCCAAAAACTCTGTTGGGGCGGACAGAAGAGGAAACTGGCAAATTGGATTGATAGGGGCTGACTTCCGTCATGCAGTTGTTCTCGTCGACGAATGCACCTCTGGTGTAGACCCTTTATCCGGCTATCAATATGGAGGACGTCGACCTCTGTCCGTCACGAACGAACTATCGTCTTCACTACCCATGTAGGTGCCGTTCCAGTTCGAGGATAACAGGTACCTAATTCCCGTCGTTCTTAGATGAAGCCGATCTCTTGGCTGATAGCTTCGCTCGCTGCACCAGGAAAGCTTGTTCTCAAGCGTGACCTTGGAAAACCATCTAGGCCTGTTGGAAGAGAAGTGGCGCTCATTGGTGCTTCTGGCGATATTGGATCGTGTCCTTGAAGTCGCGCCAGGCGCTGAGAAATGAGACTCAACAGTTCTTCGAATATTCGAGGAGAATGTGACAACTGGAAGTCTTCGTTCTTATGACATCCGATGGACCACCATTGAGGACGTATTCCTTGATCTTGTGTCGAACATGATACACACCGGCAGGAGTCCTTGATTTCTTTGCCATAGCAGAGTTCGGATGTACTGGTCACTAAACCCTCTTATGATCCTCTAGAGCTCTGCCTAGGGCGACCCCTGTCACCGTGGCAACAAGCTATGACTGCTTTCTTCAAACAAACGCTGGTGGCCTGCAGAAGTTGGTTTGCGCCTTTGTTGTCCGTCGTTGTTGCCGTTGCAGGTGCCACCATCCCACTCATTTTTCTAAATGGTCAAGAGCCGTCTTGTTCTCAGCATATTGTGGAATCCCGGAGTTTTCCTCTGTACATGCCTTTTGCTACTCCCATGTTAGCAGTCAATGGTACGGCCCAGGTCTTGAACTTCTCTTCGGGTTTGATCGTCAGCCTAGGGAAGACTACGTCGGCGTTGAATATAACGGCAGTCGTTACCAGCGCAACCTTCGTACAGACAGTAACGGACACGGGTATGGAGGGATATCAATGGATGCGGATACGGGATCATCTCTCATCGCTTGGGAACCATCATCTCCCGGCCTTAAAGGCGCCGTCTTGCTCAACTTGGTCAAAAATATCCTGTACAGCGACGCGCTACCAAGCACTGGATTTATAGCGACCTCACTCATTATACAGGCAAACTACGAGGCATTCCCGCTCGTCAATGCTGGTGCACTTGAGAGCTTGGGGGACACACTCGAAGCTCTGAAGGGGGCAACGTTCTTCGGTACCGCGATGGTACGTGTCTCCCTTTTATAATGGATGTATACCTACCGTACGTATGTTGCGCAGGAACGTGGTTCCGCGGTACAAGCGATGCAGATCTCCAGCGGGCTCTCCAATCCCATCGGACTTGGTTAGGTCCTTCGGGGCAATATTCACGTTTCGGTAGGAGATCCGTCGGTCATCCTTACCGATGAGTTTTCAACTGGGGTTGACGCGAAAATGAAGCGAGACATGTAGGTAACACTTAAGAATGTTGTGGTGGGGAAGGCAGTTGTCATTACGACTCGTAAGTGCTGGGCTTACAATCATTCTTACTGAACGCTGACTGATGCTTTCTACAGACTTGATGAAAGAGACATCAGTACTCGTCCTCGCACGCTAGGTGTGCTCATAACTGAAAAGCCCCTACACTTTCACTACTTACAGCTGTAGGGACCGTGGACTCGCTGTCATCGCGTTATGCGACGTACGAAGTTTACTTCACATGTCGCACTGTCGAGGAGTCACTCCGAGCGCAAGTGTTAATGTCTCAAATACCATGCAGTCGCAGGGCCGAGGATGTCGCCACTCGCTACGAGGTACCCATACAAGATAGATTTTCTCTAGCGCAGCTCTTTCACATTCTCTCGTCGTCTAGTGACTTTTCACAGTTTTTGTTCGTGGCGCGGATTGTTTTATACCAGCATTTATATGTGTACCTTAGGTACTCCTGTATAGTATCCATTGCATCAGAAAACGGATGCGCCACCGCACCATCATGCGCCAAACTTCGTTGATGATTTCCTTTGTACTATGGAGTCGAAATGAATGAGAAAGACACAACTGCACCAAGTCAGAGTCTACTCTTTCGTTCGCTACAGGTTTTCATCCTTCTTAGATGTACATATCATTGCCAGTGTGCCTTCCACAGCGTTCAGCATGTCTGATGGTCATGGAGCGAGCTACAGACGCCGTGTATGCGTGCCAGACGATTGATCTGAGCATTGTTGGGGTAAGGTGGTGGGCTAAAAAACGTAAGCGCCGCCCACTTGTAGAAGGACGAGAGCATACCTTGAACAGCCATTCGGTGTGAGAGAGTAGCTTGTATGCATTGATGGATGAAAGCTGGAAAGCTCAAAGGGGGGGCGAGTTGAGTGAGTGGGGCGCGCATTCAGTCCAAATTTAAGCCCAGCACTGCTCCTTGTCCGTGAACCCAAGTTGATGAGGCGGATAGACTCTGGATAGACTGAGACGTCTCACTTTTTCGGCATCTTGGTTGCCGAACGTCAACAGGCCTTTTTGTAATTAGATTTCCGGTCTGTTTCCGGTCCGAATGTCTTATGGCATCTCGCCTTTCCTTTTTCTACTAGCGGCCCCTTGGAGGGCACAGTCCTTGCGCATGGTCTACAGTGACATAGAATTCAGTTGATTATATTAGAGCTACAAGAAGATTCTGAGTCGCTGGCTGTTTCCATACTGCTGACATTGTTGTCGACGTCCCAATGCATATGTTTTTCCTAAAGCTACAACAATGCTCGCGGCCGTCGCCCGCTCGCATCATTTCCGCTTGGTTTACAGAACACGTCTTGGATAGCATTCCCACTCAGTCAAGCACCCTAACTTCACCTTGACTTCTAAGAACGTGAACATCTACTGGAAGCCCAAGTTCATGTGCCAGGCCCAACGTTGATTGTAACGAAAGCTACAACGATGCTCGCCGATTCGCGGCCATCGCTCGCTCGCATCGTTTCCGCTTTCTGTGTTGGGTACATTGGAACGTCTGAGACCACTTGTTCGGCATTACGGACCGTTGCCATTCAGTTTATGATCTCGGCATCTCGCCTTTCCTTTTCCTATGGGGTGGGGGAGTCCTTGCTAAGCGCAAGGAAATAGGGTGGTGGAGTCCTTGCTAGACGCAAGGAAATCAGGTCGTTGAACCCTCTGGACATCTACGATGCGCGAATTCCATCTGGCGGTCCTGGAACTTGTACTCGCAAAGATATTAACTTCCAGACCCGCTGTGAAACGTATCACAGGGAAAGGACGCTTTTTTCAGCAATTTATCGTCAAACTCGACTGTGTACATTGTTTTGGTCCCATAATGATAGCGCTATAAATCTCCTGATACCGAACCTCTGCTCATCCCGACTCATCTCCTCCTCTGACAACTTGTCGGCACGTTTTGATTTCAATTCTGGACGAATTCAGCCGCCACTGCAAGAAACATTGACCTCTGGAAAGCTTGGAGAAGCGACAGGACGACGACAACGACTTGGAACGCGGCTCTCGGGAGGAAACACAATGGTACAGTGACCATCCATATCTCCTCCTCTACAACAACATGGGCCCAAACCTTTTCCAGGTGCGCGACATAATATGCATCCGATTGATTCTCTCTGATATCAGGAGCGCGTTATGCCGATGGGTCCAGTGATCTTCACGTTCTTCCAAACCATTCCGGATGTATTCGTCTATTCCCTTCAAGACGTCATTCGGAGCGCGCCAAACGCGGGACTAGGTGTATTGATTTCGCTGTTGGCATGTATTCCATTTTGGTATCATGTCCTACAGTTCGTCCTGCTGTTTGGACTCCTAGCATATATGCAGGACGATAGTGCAGCCGATGAATAGCATCCCTCTGGAAGCGTAGACAAAGGCACCACTGGCGCGCTGCTTATAGGTATAGGAGCAATGATTGATGAAGACTGCATAAAGAATAGACGCTTCAATGACAGCGAGACGGGACTCGGTTGAAGCAAGTCTATTAGTGACGCAGAATGCGGGAAGGGATGCAGTGATGGGTAAAGAACATCTATTTCACAATCGTTAGGTGCGTACAGGAGCTGTGTTCTGTGCAGAAACATGTTGATTGATGCTTCGTAGGCGTATGATCATACGAGAATGGCACCTCTGTTGCCTGCTCTCGGCGCTATTTGCGGTCATGCTGGTCCGACTCTTTTAAGATCTCCCCTGGCGCCTCTTTTTCTAACGACAGCGAAACAATCGTGTATCTAGACTCTGTCGAAGGAATTCTATATGTCACCCAGGATGAGGGGAAAACGTGGAATGCGGCACCGGATATCCCACTGCGAATGAGATTTTGGTCCTATTACGTATTCAATTTTTCCTCTCCCATGTAAAAACGAATCGACATATACATAGGCTGATTAGGGCATCACAGGATGAATTGGTGCTTACATCGTGTCTCTGGCATTTGGGCTGTTTGTTACGCCGCGTAAGAAGCCTACAACAAGTAAAGAAACACAATATAGAAGGGTGAATGTTCCATCTATTTCCTCGTCGGCGCATGTCCATGCTCCTTGAGCCACTGCTTCATCATCTCCGGAATGTCCTCCAACAACTGCGATTCCGGTTCCCATGTCATGTCCTTCTCTTCCCACCCCTTCCAAAACACATGGTACATCATTATTCCATTAACCATCTGGCGGTCGACGATTTTCTCGATTACCCACACGGGCTCGTCCTCCTTCCTCGCAGGCCTGATCCTCAGCGGCATCTTGCGCCGACGCGCCCACACCTTTGGCAGAACAACGGGCGGCATCAGTCGTGTCCTGCCATGGAATGACCGCTTGCTCCTGGAACGATCGTCCGACCCCTTAAGGTGAGGATGGGTGAGCCTAAGGAACTTGTCGACCTCGCAAATTGCGTGCTCAAAGTCCGCAAGTTCCAAACGACGAAGATGCTTGTTCACCCCGGTGAAGGTAAGCCCCAAGCGAGCAAACTCAGCTTCCTGGTTGTCGCACATCCACCGGATGATTTCCTCCTCAATTGTGTCCTTGACTCCCTCCACCGTCTTGGCTTTGGCCATCGACTTGCCGAACAGTTTGAGACAGCCAGAAGATGCTCCGCATCCAGCAATAACGAAATCATCGCCGTTAAAGATAAGAAGCTTCGAGTAACCGAGGTTGAGGACGAGCTGATATGCGTTGAAGTCGCCAACACTGGGATATGTCTTCAGATAATCAAAGATGTCTCTGGCATACACGCCGGGAGCCTGTAGACGACACAACAGATTATCATCCGCCATCATTTTCTCCAGAATGGAGAGTTGATGATGGTGCATGATCGTGCCTCTGCCTCCTGGCTGTTTCTGGAATGCGGCGGTAAAGAGCGTAGTGTTGTTTGCTCTAGCTTCATCCAGGACGGCACGGTAGGCTTCTTGGTCGTACGATTCCCAAGTAAGAGGTCCAAGAGCCTTTTCAAGCAAGATCCACGTCTCTGGCAGGGTGAACGTATTGTAAAGGAGGATGCGGAAGAGGAGTTCCTTGGGTTTCTGAGAGCCTTTCTCGATGACTTCGTTGATGAGAAACTGACACGCCTTGTCGAGGACGCGGAAAGCATTGCAGGCATACATGGTCCGCAAGTGAATGCTGTCAGTCCACCTAATCAGGAGAGGATCCATCAATCACATCCAACGTACAGATTGGGTGACACTCACGGACCGGGGGCGCCAGATTGGCGGTACACAAAAGCATTATTTCTTTCTGCGACGAACCACCATATAACGTTTAGCGCTATTGTCGGAGTGAGGACCTGTTTTTGAATGATGATGGGCTCGCGTAGCGGTGCTTCGGTGGCTACGGTGAAAGGAATGGAACCGGGGACACCTTGATTATGGGCGTCATCAGGCGCTCCAAATTCTGAATCATAGTCGACGGCATCAAGGGAGGCGAAACGCGAGCTGGAGCGGGTCTGCCCATGTCCGGAGTTGTTGTTGACGTGGGGAGTCACTTTGGCATTGATGGAAGTAGCATAAACGGAGGCGGTGGCCTCCGAGCCTTCGTGAACGTGAGTGCGATAAGGAGGCATACGCCGATTTTAGCAGTTGTTCGGGAATAAGATTTGGCCGCAAGCGAGGAGAAGAACAGGAAAGGAGGGTTCACCAGTATAATGAGATTAGACTGTCGAAGCCAGTTCTGCCAGCTTCACGCAAGTGGGAAAAGGGGAAAGCAGAGGTAGAGGGGAAACCGTTTGGAGCCGATTCACGGAACCCAGGTAGACCAGTCTTCAGCGTGCAGGAAATCGAATTCGAGACGAATCATGAAACACCACACGCTGAAAGAAAATGATGCGAAAGCATGAGGAGCGGAAAACGTAACCGTGACGAGAGTGTCCGCAAGCAATTTCATGCTGATCAGAGGTCCAGTCGAGGTTGTCATTTACGTCAATTATCACAACCTCCAGCACACCTTACTTTTCACGCATAGCGACCATATCCAAAAACACAATGCTAGCAAACGTCCACCTCGAACTCCGCAGCAACTCAGATACACAGAGTCTTCAGCCGAGTGACATAGTTCGGCCTCAAACCATCTCCACTTTTATCTCCCAGGAAGCGCATCAGTGCGGGCATCTTGTCCTCAATCATAGGCATTCCTTCAGATGAGATCAATAGTCTCAAGATCTGGACCAGGGACAACAGCATACTCACCGAGTTTTCATCCCATTCCGCGTAGCGCAAACAAAGAGAGGAAAGGCGACACTGCGCTACAGGAGGCTGACAACACCGGAAAGTAAACGATGAAACCCAAACGGGCATCCAAATCGGTGAGATTGGGTAGTGAGATACAATTAAGGGAGGTGTTCGGGGCGATTGAAAGGGACGTGAGATTGGCGTATACGGTGCGAGGAGTACCCGGCGGTGGAGCCGTATGCCACGAACTAACAGCAGAGGATGACCAGCACTGGATGATAAGTTAGTTCGATCGCTCTGCTCCTTGTGGACGCGAATAAATCCTTAAGTCCAAAAGGACAGTGTGATAGGCGTAAGGTAACGTCAGGTGAGGGTTGCGGGTGTGAAACACCGCGGAACGGTCCCCTGATCCTTGTCAAATTTCCCGAGACACCAAACACGGACGCGAGCTCGCCAGGACAAACAGGAGACGAGTACGGTCAACCACACGTAAGTGGGCACTAAACAGGGCTGTGGTGGGAGGGTCGAAGAAAACTGTTGAGACGTGGAGACGGCGAGGATCGATGATGGACGCGCAGAGCAAGGGTCAATGCGCGTCCAACGCCAGCGATCGTCCATCCGGCGACCTCAGATTGAGAAATACGAGTATCGCGCGAAACATGTCGGATCAAGTCAACCTTCGACTCCGCCGGAATCACCAGTTCTCTAAGGCGTCTATAACCCCAGAACGCAGCAGTAGCCACGGCCCACATAGCCGCCTGCTTGGGATCCTCCAGTGATATGGCCTTCCTCAAAGCATGGAGATGATCCACTGTAACTGGACCGCAAGGAGGACGTCGGAATTTGACACCCTCCTTGAAAGAGGTGCGCAGTACCATAGGAACCCAGCTCTCCTTCCCATGCCAAGGTGCTTGTGCCAGTGGGCCAATTGCGTGTGATCCTGAGCTGGATGCGTTCGCGATGAAGGCGGCGAGAAGCGGAGCGGGGGTGGGCATCCGCAGTGACTCCGCAATTTTTTGGACATCACAGAACTGTGTAAACCGAATCAATCCGACGCTGTACGTGTTCAACGTGTCCGGAGCCGCCAGCTTCTGGATGATAAGAGCCTGAAGTTTAGGCGAGATGACGCGACTAGTCTCATCAAAGGCATCTCTCGACCACGGCGTATCCAAAGAAATGGTCGTCAGTTAGCTAAGACCTGTGGCTGATACGCGCTAGGCGTGTATCTCGATGATTCATGTGGGGCACGCGCCTTCGTCACTGGAAGCGCTAGCGGCGCAGCGAATCGTATGTCGAGCGATGTCGACTCTCTGTCTGAGGAAGGGAATGAGGAAGTAGACGTCTCGTCCAGCGAGAAGTGGGTCTGTGTCTGCTGGATGGTGGTTGGAGGACAAGATAGGTTAGGTGACGCGATAATTAGCGCTTCGCTGGATCTTATCTTGGTCTTTGGGTAAATGGGCGACCGCTTGATAGGTTTTGACGCCGCCTGAGAACAACGAAGGGCGAGATTGCTGTGAAGGCGTGGTGGCTGAAAGAAAGAACGCGATGAATTCTATTTATGGAAATGGATTAGTTCGGACGTCGAAATGATAAAATCCGTTCAATATTACAATCTAGTTCAAATATTGTAGTCTCTAAGCATTACAAAAGTCAGTTTATAGTTTAATAGTCCAGTCATCGAGCAGTGAGAAACTCTGCATGTATGAGTACATGGAATTTCTAAGGACCAAAGCCATATCCGAGTCCAGCAACGAGAAACAGAATCCGAGCGTCAATCAAAGCAGAATCTGAGTAGAATTAACGTTGCGTCCGTCTGTCGAATCTAGTCACTTATCAAGCATCAATGATGGCGTCAATCAGCGCGTCAGGCAGGTTGAAGTCAGTCGAGACTCTACGCTACCAAGAATACCACGCGATACCGAGTCTGCAGGATTCGCAGCGGACATCGGAATGCTGGCGTGAATTCCAGCTCTAATATCCGCTCGTAAGTACGATGTACGCAGAGGTTGGTCTCTGGGTTCGGACTACGACCCTTTGAATGGGCGCCAATCGCGCCGTTGTTGTCAGAGTGAATAAGAAGATGGCAGTCGCGGTAGCCCAGTTGGATCAGGAAATATATCAGCAACATGAGCGCTACAGCCTCCAGTCAGCAAATGTCCCTCCCAGGAATCTTTCAAGTGTCCTTCAGTCTAAAAGTGTACCATCGACCTCCCAATACCCCAGTCGGTCGAAGCATCAACGAAAATCTGCAGGTCTTGTAGGAGAGGTAACGGTGACGATATGCCGTCGGGTCACTAAGACGCGACTCCCACCACTCGAGCACTTCGCGGACCGGTCTCGGGATATGTAGCGTCGCGTGCTCTGACTTGAAGGCAGACAAGAACCGTGAAATCGCGGGAAGTCGTGAGGATCCGTCTCGGTGAACAAAGGACACGTGGAACAAGGAACCGTGGATCTTCTGCGTCTCGAGAAGGGTCACCTTCTGCAGCGCGAGGTAAGTCTGAGAAACTTCAAGGCGAATTGAATGTGTATGTACTAAGAACCTCTCAAGTCCAAGTCGCGGGCTGGCAAATCCTCAAAGTTCTGTCGAGTCTGTAGGGAGGGTAACAACGTCCTTAAGTTCAGGCCGCGAGCCCAAGTCCATACATGATTTCTATATAAAAACCCGCAGTGTCAGTCCCTCAAGCAGAAAGCACCCAGTCTATTCTACAAGTCTAAGTCGAAGAACAATACCAGACAACATACCAAACCACACGAGAATCAGTGCAGGCTCAAGGTCGGCTACATTCCCATTGATGGCGCAGCGAGTTCCCCAAGCCCAGACCGCAAGCCAAGTTTTCTGTCAAGTCTGTCGAGAGTCCCAGATCCAGTGAAGCAGGTCGACAAGCTTCCCAGTCCCATCAAACAGCATGTTCCAAATCCAGGCCACAAGTCCAAGTCAATGTAGTCTGTCGGTCAGTCATCGACGCAGCTAGCACCAAGGAAGCAAGCATCGGGCAGTCTTGGAAAAGATCCAGTGCAAATTTGAGGCCGACGGATTTCCCAAGATCTGACAGGCATGAAACGAGCTCCCTAGTCCAACTCGGCAGAAATTTCTGGAAATTCTGTCAAGTCTGTCGAAAGTGCGGCCACCGCCCCGAGTAAATGCCTTGAGCCCGAGTCCGTACATAATCTCCATACAGCGCGAAGTCTGGTCCACAAGCTTCCCAGTTCCGCAGCTCAAAGTCAAGTCCAGGCCACGAGACCAAGTCACTGTACGGTCCCATACAGAATCCGCACAAGATCCAGTACAGGCTCGGGATCGACAAACTCCCCAGGTCCGTCGAGGGTGTGGCAAGCTCCCTAAGTCCAGGCCACAAATCAAAGTCAAAGTCAGAGCCTACACCAGGTCTAGTGTAGGCTCGGGGTCGACAAACTCCCCAGTCCGTCGAGGGCGCGGCGAGCTCCCCAAGTCCAAACCGCAAGTCGAGTCAAATCGACATCAAAGTCAGAGCCAACACCAGGTCTAGTGCAGGCTTGGGGTCGACAAACTCCCCAGGTCCGTCGAGGGCGCGGCGAGCTCACCAAGTCCAAACCGCAAGTCAACGTCAAAGTCAAGTCCAAGTCAATAAGTCAAGTCAATGTCGGCTTGAGGACAAACTCCCCAGTTCCGTCGAGTGCGCGACAAGCCGCAAGTCCAAAGGAGTCCATCAAGCATGAGATCAAGCCATAGGAAAACCAGGATGAAGTTGAAAAGAAAGAAGTTGCCAGCTCAGAGACTGATCAAACAGGAGAGTCATGAATGAAAATGAGGATTATCATAAAAGTATCAACAACAGTCGTATATATGCGTATCAATTGGAAGGAACAAATAATAAGGTCCATCAAGGAAAAGTGGGAGTTTGCAGGAGAAATTCAGGAAACAATACAGGAGAAGTCGAAAAAGGGCCATCGGGAAGAAAGAACAGACAAATAAGGCGAGAAAGAAAAAGTAAAACACACCGTACGCTTGACGTCCGAACCGCGGATACCTGTATCGGACTCTGTTGCATGGAATCCTCGGAATCGAAGCTTGAAACGCGCAGGCGCGACCGTTGACCAAGTACCGACACGCTAATCGCCGTGGTGAAGGTGATGAAAACAGGAGAATGATCAGATAACAGAGTCGTGAAAAGACTGCAAGTCAGAGCAGGTCCAGATCGCCGGCCGTGTCAACAACACTAGAAACAGTCGCGAAACGCCGAATCCAAGAGTATCCAAGTCGTCCTACCATCAAAGCAATGCCGAAGGTCTGCCGTGTGCGCTCGTAAAGGTCTGTGTCAACATCGCCCGTTTGCCGAATGCGAGCACAGCGAATGATGCGAATGTATGCGTCGAAATCGTCTGCTGGGATGGGTCGAGTGCGTGAAAGCAAGGAGACGCGTAGCAATCCGGGTCCTCGTTATGAACCTGATAAGAATACGTTGTGAAGAAGACGGTCGGTAGCAGTCGATACCTGTAAGATCTGCAGGATTGAGATGTATCCCAGAAGTGGTAAGTGTACTGGCCGTAAATTCCCCGAATCCCTATACATCTCATTGCATACCGACTGCCGCTACAGGGTGTCCACCGTCCCAATGTTTTCAGTCCAGCCATATTCCACTGCAAATCACAGTCGCGGAGTCGTCCTGCGCCCCGAGCGACCAGCGGAAGCAAGGCTACCACGGTCATGTTTGCCGAAGACGCAAAGAGTTCCCATGGTGTATGAGATGACAGAAACATAAGAAAGAAGAAGAAAACTGCCGAGACGTTGAGACGGCGAGGATCGAAGAAGAAGAAGAATGGCATCTCAGCGATTGCTGGTTCAACCGCTGAGTTCTGCACCACGTGCGTGTCCGGTCGCACGTTGCAGAGCACCACCGCCGTTGACATTTTGAACGCCACTTGCGACTCTCGCGCCTCGGGACGGTGGCGGGTTTTGAACACTGGCCCTGCCGTGGAAACCGGACAACCGTTACGCTATACTCCGAAGAGCGCAGCGCACAGCACGTCAAGACAAACCGAACACATCGTATCGTCCAAGCCAATAGATACGATGATGGACGCGCAGAGCAAGGGTCAATGCGCGTCCATGGCTCTACTACACGATCCCCGCTCATTGCTCACCAACTTATCTTACGCTTACTTGACGTTCGTACCTCACGCCACTCAAGCTAACAGTAACGTTCGTCAGCTTGGGATATGCGTGAAGGATATCGGATAACGATAAAGAATCTGTTGAATGCTCCACTCCAGTGCAATACTCGACTCGCACGACGCAGCTTGGCACGAGGATCCAGCGGCACCTGACCGAGCGACCCGCTCCAGGTGCGATGTTAAAACATCAAATACACCTTGAGTCTCACGGACCGCAGCTGAGGGATTCGCCCTCCGACAATCCTAAGCGCCTCCGAGAGAGTCATGCCCATAAACTCGGCGTGTTCCGAGCGCGACGAGTACTGCATTAAGAGGAAAAGTATTTCCCGCGTCTCATTGAGAAATGAGCCGATGCCTTCAAACTTGAAGTCAAGAGGAACATTGTATGAGCGCTTCAGCACCGTGCGGACACATTCGATCGCTTGGTCTGCCAATGCGAATCCGAGTCCATAGCTGTGGACCGTGATGGGACATGTGGCGCCACTGTTGGCATACCTGACCAATCATGTAGGTGGAGTCCTGCTTGCATCACTGCATTGATGGTCCAAGAGGAAGATCTGCTGCTAGATTTCTCGGGGTAATTGGACTGACTGCCAGTCTGCATGCTATGTCTTTTCGTTGTCGAAGTGTCGAGGCGATGAGCGCCCTCAGCCAAGAAAATGCCGGGGATGTGAACGCAGAAATCATTTTAGAGGCGGTGTTGATGACAGTCATTCTCCATAAGAGTGAAGACATCAAACCTCGCGTGGTTGTCGCATGGCATCAGTGATGCCAACCAATTGTGGGTGGACACTGAAATTTGTTGCGAGGCTTTCAGAAATAAGTAGTGAAGAGTGAAGAGAAAGTCATTTTGGGCCTATGAACAAGATTCCCTAAAGGATACTCAATGTTACAAGGCTGGGCCGAACCAGTCTGTTTGGCAATTAATGGACATCATAAGGTTCTCAGAGAAATTTACTAGTAGGGTGTACATTGCGCAAGCGCAATCAGTCCGGGGCACTCTTTAAGGACTT
>QLPD01002122.1:0-22412 GCA_003314085.1 Hymenopellis raphanipes
GTGTTTACCTAAACCAACCTAACATTCCTGGGCATGGATCCTGAGATGGATTCCCTGGCACTCTTCGTCGGCGTCGGTCAAGCGACGAAAAGCGAGAATACATCGCAGATATGCATTCGTGGTTTAGGAAAAAGGTAGAGGAGAGAAATTCAAATAGGGGTACATCGACGCCGGTAGGCAGGAACTTCCATTTTCATAATTCCTTTCCTTTCCTCCATCTCCCATCTTGAATCTTCACGGAGTCACTATATCTTCACAGACGCGATACGACAAAGCTTTTACCTTTGGAGTTTATCCTTCTCATCCTCGAAACCTGCTCTGACACGGATACTTTGCGTTCATGTTGCGCAGTATGCCGGTCCTGGCTTCCACTGGCTTCATTCATACAACAAGCCGATTCCAGGTCCATAGGGCGGCTAATCAAGAACGTTCACGTCTTGTTGTCGTTTTTCCTCTCTTGGAAAATCTCCAATCGTTGACGCTCCATGCTCGAATCCGACAAACTATGCATCCTTTGCCTTTCTTTTCGGCGGACACCATCCTCACACGGTTTGTACTCGTCAATGTCATGATCAGACAATTCGACAAGGACTCCAATCTGCAGCAGCTGTCATTGAAATACGTGACATTCGCAGTAGATGTAGACAATAAAGATGCTGAATTTCCAACAATGTCCTTATCAAGAAGCTACAGAACTGCTCTATAGTACACCCATATAACTTACACAATACAAGATAAATTACGAATTTATATCGGTGTTCAGCCATTGTGTGACTTTCTCGTGAGCGTCCTCTTGCTGGGATGGGACCCGGTGGGCCGGCACGATGCAAGCCATAAGGTCCCAGACATCGTACCCATTGAACATGTCACCTCGCTCTTCAGTCTCACAGACACTACCGTCGTCGTCGGTGTCGTCGCTGGCATCACCGTCATCATCGCTGCTATTGCGGTACGCCCCATGGACGTTGTACTTTTCGTCAGCCATCTTGACAAAAGCTGGAAGAGTTTCGGGGGTGGCCCAGTTTTTGACAGCCGCCGCTCCGAATATGAAGTCCCAAAGATACGGAGGAGGCCATAGCGGCCGGTCTTTAGATTGACGAAGGCATTTGTTGTCCCAAAGTGCTCCTGCGGATACAGCGTTGATCACGTTCGGAGAGTAGTGAACGCTGTCGACCACAATATGGCAGTGAACCTCATCCTGAGCTCTCGCGCCGGCGTTGTCCAAGTCATGTAAAACCGCATCCTCAACTGTCATATACTCATTAGGGACCTTGAACCTTATTGAGAGTCAAAACATTCAAAGAAACGGGAGAACCAACATGAAGAAATGCCGCGCAATAGTTGGGCATTAAATCTGAAGAGAGATGTGCAAGCATTGTTAATCCATTCCGAATGTCGTCGATTTCATGGATGTAGTCGTGAGGATTTGGTGCTCTCGCCTTTGAAACGAGGTCCATGTACTAGTAGCAAGTGTGAACAGTGCGATAGACGAATTAGGGTATGACTTACGATGTTACTTCTGGAGTGAGGCAACAAATGGATTGCCTGACAACTCCGCATCGCCCCCTCGTTCACCTTAGCCCGTTCCCAGTCAGGAAGTTTTGAATCGGAAGGCAGGAAGGTATTCTGGAGAACACAGCCGCCATCTCGATCCTTACATCCTTGGGAAAATGTGGACGAACGTGCCGCGGAGGACCTCGAAAACTCCCGATCGCTCCATGCTGATGGATCTACGATGTTTACGCCTAATCACTAGATTTCAGTGGGAATATATATTTCGTACGTCAAGCACGTACTGCCGCTCGGGGTGTATCTACAAGTAGCGCCTTCTTCAACGGACTGGAGGAGGTTCGTGACAGTCAAAGTAGGTCCCGCTGTGGTTCCGTCCGAAGTATGCAGCAATCCTGTAACCCCACAGATGCAGAAGCCAAGATAGAGAAGCCACGCCTCAACATTGGTGGTTTGCTTGAATATATGTTGGCAAGGGATGCGAAGAATTAAAGGCGGCTGAATTGGAGAGCTTGGATCCGATAACTCTATTTGGTATTCGAGGCTCATCGTGCTGGTGGAGGAAGTAGGGAAGTGGTAGTAAAGTATAAGTTACGCTCGATTGTGTCTGGGTCTAGCGTCGCGTCTCAAGCGCAAGACTGTCCTGTGGAGAAGAGGTCTTGGAAGCAGGCGGGCATGCAACGACGGTGATGACACCGATCGTCCAGCGGAACGAAGAAGAGACAACGCCCAGCAGTAGTGGCTCGGCTACCGAAGGGAAAAAAATGGGGTCGTCATTGAGATCCATCCTGTATGGAAGGCCAAAGTGTCTGTTGAATTGAGAAAAGTGTAGCGGAAACGGATAACGCGTCCTGTTCGTAGAGCAGTGTGAAGAATGGTGGTTGGTGGTTGGTGATAGTAGTCGAAAAAGACTTCGCGTTGACCTCAACTTGGGAAGCCGGCGGCAATCCTTTTCTCGCACAAGTTGACGCGACTAGTATACACATATAGAAAACAACATTGTATAGCTAAGTAAAATTTCAACTTTTTCATGACGCATACTGACAAGAGAGAACTAGGGGACACGTTTACAATCAAGGAAGAAACTAGAGGACACGTTTGTTTACAAGTTGGTGGTACAGTAGTTCAATTCGACGAGGTGGATGGGCCAGGCTCCGGTTGTCTCGCTCGAGGATCCTCTGCTGCACGAGAAGCCTTCAACACCTGGTCAACAACAGTACGAACGCTGTCGTTGTTGGACGTTTCATGAAGCCACGACAATGCCTCAGCATCAAGCTCATCGGCACCCAACAAGATCGCGTCACGCTCCATGTCAGGCAAGGAACTAGCCTTGTCGGACGAAGCATCACTGCGCCGGAAGAGGCTCAATGATTTAAACAGATACAAAGACAGCGTGGTCTTGTATGGACAGTCGGGGTTGGCGAGCGGAAGAAGCGTACTAGCGACATACGCTACAAACGCAGCGCCCGACGCGCCGGCGAAGGCAATGCCCATAGGCGCACTGAAGTCGTAAAGGAAAATGACCAAGCCAGCCACGAATAGACCGAGCGTGATTTGCATGAGGACAGGGAGGAGACTGATGATCTGTGGGACGTGCCACTTTTCCAGAGACATGAGCCGGAAGTGGCGGATTCGCGCAACGTCGCGAGCATCTCCAGAAGTATAAGACGTATACTGGCGCAACCATTGCTTGGCTAGCATCGCAAGGATAGCGACCAATAGACTCAATGCGAAACTTGTGAACCACAGACCGTTGACCCATAGGTCAGACTGGCTGGCGATAAAGGTAGTGATGCTCCGAGGGACGTCTGAAATAGGGCGGCCGTCTGCCGCGGCGCGTTGGATTTCGAGGAGCTCGCCCATCAGAATCGTCATGACTTCCTTGTAATTGATACGCAGAGAATGGAACGTGCGCGAGACCAGAATCGAGACGACCATGGTAAAGAGGGAGGACTACAGAATCATAAATATTGATTCCGCGTGGAGCCGCAGAACGAAACTTACAAAGACAAGGACGACATCGAGCACGTCGCGCCATTCCTCGACTCTTTGGTCTTCAATCTTCTTGCTCTCGTCGAGGTAAGTTAACCAGACCCGAGCTTTGGGCCCCATTTCCTTATATTCTTCGTCGGGCGCGTACTTCTCTTCGTAATCAAATGTGGTTTCCTCTACCTCGTGTGTGAGAACCAAATCATCAAACCGTGATGAGATGCGTACCATTTCGTTTGTACTCTACAGAAGGCGAGCCAAAACCAAGCAGCCTTCGCTTGCCTCTGCAGCGGTTGGGATCCTGGCCTAGGATAGACGAGTCGGAGTAGTCTGCAGAGGGGGCGGCCATTGAGAGGGATTCTGGACAAGTACAATTGTGATGGGTTCTGATAAAAGTGGGGAGAAAGAAAGATGGAATTGTGGCTCCAGGGTTCGTATGAGAGCTTTTATGATATTAACCGTGGTAAGTGTCGTTATGCCACGCAGAGAACAAAAGCAAGATGATGGTCGCGGTTAGAGAACAAGAGCCTATTGTATTGACTCCGGATCAGGACGCCGGTTTTAAGTCGAGACGCCGGAAGGAAGCCGCCATGACTTCGTCCAGTATCTACTGGATACAACAGAAAGGACTTTAGATTCGACGTACATCTAAGACTACATAACTGTCTCATGCTGCAGACCTTATATGTTGACGACCTCCTTCGTCTCCGCGACAATCCCCTCCAATATACCTAAAGCTTGTTCAAGATCTCGAACATACCCATCTTCATTCAATTTTCGTAGCAGAAGCTGACCGAAGGAATCTTCGACGAAATCGGGGTCTACAGGGTATCGGAGAACCATTCCATCGAGATAGGCATCTAACGGAAACTGTGTCATGTCGTTAGGTGGCCGTCGAGACCAACGGAGGACAGCCTGCATGACAGAACAACATTCAGTCCAGGAAGGATGTGTGGGATCTAGCCCGACAAGTTGCTTCAGACGTTCCGAGTCCCTCATCACGGTAATGAAGGCAAGAACAACATTTCGAGGTTGGTAGAGATAGTCCAAAAGGAGTTGGTGTACTGTGGGATTAGACAGCCCGCTAGACCCGCAGACATACGCCTCCATGATGAGCGAAGGTGAATAATAGGCTGCTCAATCCATGTCGGAGCTGCTAATGGGATGCAGTCACCCTCAACGAAGACACGGATGCCTTCCTCATGCCTTCGAGATAGAGAGTGGGCCATGATATCACAGAGGATACTAACACTATGCATGAGCTCACTAGGGTCTTCTGTTTGTGAGAGATGACTAGGAAGCAGGCGAGATGCAGAAACAGTGAAAAGTTCATGTATCAAGGGAAAAGAAAAATGCTTTTTTGAATGGGAAAAGTAGCGATAAATGTTAAGAATGCGTGGAAGACAGCCATTCAGCAGTCTGCAGACATGATAATTTATGTCAGTGCTGGGTAATTCAAGAACAAAGACATAGCTTTGCATAATTGCAAGAAGCAAATCATGCAGTGCACTCATAAAAGGAGAATCTTCAATTGGACCATATGAAGATTCACCGGGAAGGAGACCATCAGGCTCGCCAGTGCCGAAGTGGCACAGTACCCTACCAAGCAGCTCGATGTGGCACTGGACATCCACTCGATTGAGGTTCAACGATGCACAGTCATTGAGAGCAGTCAGGGCAAATCTACCAATGACAAGGAGCATGTCCTCTCCCCGCATGATAGGTGAAATGACCATGCCACCATTACAAGCCAAAATCAGCATTTGCATCAAGTAGTCCCAGCGTGCAGGTGTGAAGGATGACGTTACAGGTGTTGAGTGTGCAGATATGAAGTTTCCCAAGTTCATGGGTGCCAGCGAGGGTCCACAGTTAAAGGGCATGTGTTCGGGGTCTGGGAGCATGATGGTCATAAGACGAGTGCATTCAGTAGCAATGAGATGTTGGTCACTAAGACGAAAAGTTCCCTGTGATAAAGCAAGGTCAAGCATTTTCTTCCATAGAAGAGGATGAACTTCTGTTGCATGGTGTGTGAGGAGGAAGTGAAGAAACTTGGAATGCATGGCAGGAGTCCAAGGTTTGTGTCGGAAAGCCCACAGGACCGCTTGGATATGGGGATCATTGAGATCAATGTAGTCCATGGCAGGATAGCAGTAGCGTGATGTAGCAAAATCAGAAATTCTAGTACTAACACTTTTCCAAATGGAGGAGAGGACCGCGGAAGAGCGAAAGACGCGTTCTATAGTTTTTCCTACATAATGGCGACCATGCATGAAGAGAACATGACTCTCATTCCAGCTGTCAAGCAGCTGAATTATCGCCTCTTCAAATTCATGGGAGTTTGTCCAAGTAGCTTGGGCATGTTCCAATGCCATCTCTGAGAGACCACCTATGGCCTGCAGTACGATACTGCGGACACTGGGGTTTGACGACATATGGAACAACCAGTCCATAGCGTCAACAGAGATGAGATCATATCTAGCGTGCACCACCTCTGTTTCCGTCTTAAGCAGAGACTTGTGGTATGCAACAAAAGACTCGTCTGGTGTGGGAGAGGTCTGGGAAGTAATCGACTTCATAAGACAGTGGTGGACTCTTTGCCATGATAATCGGACAGCGGAAATGATGATATGGGATATGTATTGGAGAAAATCGCTTAGCGGCGTTTTGTACGGGCACTGAGGAAGGAAAATCGGGATAGCGTTACTCGCAAGATAAACCACGCATACGATGACAGTGATAACGCCAATCGTCCACGCCAGCGAGACGCGCAGTGGAACAAAGAATAGACAAAGCCCGCCGAGAAACAGCATCAAAGATACGTGCATAACGATGGGAAGCATGCCAATGATGACGCGCACGCGCCATCGTTCGAGTCCCATGAAACGAAATTGGCGGACATGGCTGCGAAGGCCGGCTGTTCCGGACGGAAGAGACACGTAGTGGTGTAGCCATTGCTTCACAAGGACGGCGGCGAGCGCAACGACCAACGCGGCAGTGAGACTGACGACCCAAAGGCCGTTGATCCACACATCGATGGCATCTGGCGTGAACTTCTGCATGGGATTGATTGACAGATGGGTGATATTGACGACGGAAGCGCCAGCTAGGCTGAGCTGAATAGACGCAATGTCGTGGAGAAGGAGGACAGACATCTCTGAGAGGTCTGGCTTCAGGTTCTGCGAAACTTGAACGAGGAATGAAGTAACGACGGCCGAGAAAAGACCCGCCTAGCGAAACACCCATGAACGACTGTTGAAATGGAAACGAAAATGAGAAAACTTACAAAGACGAGCATAACGTCGAGTCCCTCTCGAGACTGACCAACCATAACTTCATCGAAAGCAGCGGCTTCTTCAACATATGTGCGCCATATACGCGCGTTCGGCGCGGTTTCCTGGCAATACGGATCCTCAGGAAACTTCTGCTCGTAGTCGTCGCTGAATATGGGCTGTGATACGCCAGTAGGCTGTTTTAGCCCCAGAACATGTCTATCCGACTGCTCTGAGTGCCCAGCTGCTCTCCTAAGCGTCGCGGGGATTCGAGGTTGCTGGTCAGCCCGCTCTGGCGAGTCTTCAGGAAGAGCCGCCTGTGCGGTATTGGCCGTCTCGTTGTGGTTCGAGTCAGAGCCCGACTGCTGTGGGCGTACATCCGACATGGAGAGGATACTAAAAAGCAGTAGTGGTCAGGTAGTGGTGAGAGTGATGGTACACTTTGCAAATTCCATGAAGCTACTTACATAGATAAGATAAAAGATAAGATGGTCCAGACAGGCGAAGGCCGGAAACTCCCGACACGAGCATAGCGCTACCGCAGCGCCAACCTGCAGTAGTGCATTCACATTGTCAATGTTTGAGAAGAACGACTGTCCAAACGAGTCAGTATCGACACAGCCACCAAGTTCACCTTTCGTTTTACGCTGATGTCTAACCATCTACAGGCTGAGGCACGTATTGCGCTCCAGGAAGACATTCGTTACTTTTCTTTTATACTTTCAAAGTTCAAGAAGAACAAACTGTCGACCTCGTGGAGCCCCAAGATCTCCTATACCAGCTATCCATCGAAACACCTTCGGTTATGCTCGCAAATCGCCGACATTCTGAGCACTGGCACGGGAGACGACAGCGCCATGAGTGTGATGGTCACGGAGCCCTCGCAGACCATCGGCGGAGGTCTGCAGATACGAGTGTTCATCGTGTCAGAAATCTCCCTCCAGGTCCAATCACCCTTCTCCTCTCAGCGTGCGGTACCACCTTCTTTCAAGAATTCCTCCGTAAACAAGGACTCGAGAGCCAGTTTCTCAACAACGGCGGCCAGCTCAAGATCTCTGGAGGATTTACTAGAAACAGCGTTCGTCTCTCAGCTTTCCATCCGAGGGGTCTCAAACCCACACGAGGCGTAGCCACGAACCGGTTCACTTAGAGCAGCATATCGCCGACGTCCTTGCTTTCATTGAACAGAAAGCGACGGCAGGTCAAGTGTCGACGTTTATCATCCGTCGTTGCTACCGCAATATTCGGCAACGTCTACACGCGGATAATCTACTTCTCCACACTGACAGTCAATCCCCCCAAAACTCTGGCTTGGTCCAGTTGATAAGATCATGGGCCAAGTCTGTAAAGGAAGAGGACGTCACGGTGCCGCCTTACGTTCCAGTGGCCCAACGCGTACAGGATTATGTAGAAAGCGAGTTGGACAAATTGGCACCAGTACGTTCTCTTCGTCGCAAAGACCACCATGGTATAAGCAGCTCCGTAGAACAGGGACCTGACTGCCGAGACGGTGAAGTTTGAATTCACGAGCAAGAACATCGGCGTTTGGGCAGCAGCTCTTGCTGTGCGTCTTGAGATTGCCATGGAGAGGTTCGATTGTTTAGTTGAAGGGACACCGACAATGGAAGACTTTGATGATGCGCAATATGCGCTAGCATCCCTTGACTATTTTCTTAGACACAACAAGGATATATGGCTCACTATCTTCACAGAGCCGTCTTTCGTCACCTTGGCGTTGGAGAATTGGAAGTGTACGCAATTCTTTAGCCTATTATCTTCTCCTACTGCTGAATGGCTTTTCTAGATAGCGGTAACGATGGAGATTACGTTCCTCCAGGACTGTCTGTCTCCCCGCCTACGGCTGTGTTAAGCCTTGAAAGCAAAACATCGCATCGTCTCTTACAATTCCTTTTCAATACCGTCACTATCTTCCATTCGATTAGAACTGTTCGACGCCTCATCAAGACACAGCACGACGTCCAGGTCCATTTTGAAGCCATCCTACAACAACCGACATTGTCAAAGGAGGATCAGAAACCACGTTTCTTGCATGACCTAGCCCAACGTCTCGCGGGTGACGCGCCTGATCAGGCAGAACTCGACAGCCTCACAAGTGGATCGTTTCACTTCAACGGGAGTGTCCATTCCGAGGCATTTTCGATGGCGGAGGCAGCAAGGATGGCACTGGACATTGACAGTATGGGCTATTCTTCGGTATACTTGCCTCTGCTGCCTATTTTCCCCCCACGTTGAATTCGCTTCGTTCAGGATTTCCCGAAAGCAATTGGAACGACAAGAAAGACCTGTTTCTGTTGTCATTACGTCGGTGAAGCGATGGAGTTTGATTTACCAGATACACATGGTATCATTCTTCCTTGGTCCCCGCCTCCCAATCTGCCGCCACAGGTTCTCACGGAACTGTCGCAGCGTCTCCGAGAGTTATACGATGACCTTCTGGATAGCATCACATCGACGTTGCAAAGGAGCTCGGAAACACCATCTCCAGAATTGGACTGGGACTGGAAAGCTGTGGTGAACGAGGGAACTTGGGCGCGCTACTGGAAGTTACTTGATCAGAGTCTATTAGGTATCGAGTTGAGACCCTCGCATGTGTCATAGTTATCCATTGGAAATCTAGTACACCAAGCTTCGCGCCCTATGGACTCACGTTGCTCCTGTGAGGCGAGTTCAAATAAAGTCGCGATGATGCAAGGATGGCCTGCAGCGGCCACATCTCAACCAAAATAAAGCCGCCAGGCTAGGATATGGCATCTCATACTACTCTTCCACGTCAAACTCTTGAACGACAGCTTCAACCTCCAGCATGGCGTGAATACCAAGTATATAAGTACTTCGGTTGACAGCTTACTAAGAGGACACTTCTATTTTCTTTTCACCTTGTAAGTGGATAGAGGGGTTTCTGAGTTGATTACTGCCGCGTTTTCTCAATCCATCAAGTTTCTACTTCATCCACCTACAGGCTTGATCATTACTCTCAAAAAGCAAATAAATAAAAGAAATCGCACTCACCTCAGATGAAGCCATCTAAACCTGATGTTCAATCATCTCCAACGCACTGACTACTGTCTTCTTTGCGGTCTGACCTGGGCATCCCTGGGACTTTTGCAACTTCGCCAACGTCAAAGACCGCATCCGTCAGACTGATTCCGGGAGTCTCCTTGAGCTGTACTTGCGTATCCTGCCAAATAAACTGCAAGACCCACTTATGGCACGGCTTCGCCGTGATGCGCCCTCAAAAGTCAAATCCTCTTCGTAAATCCTGCAACATCCATGTAATAGTCTGCGTGACCGGCTCTTCAACATCCGATTGGCACTGGGATAACCACATATCAAGTTTACTGTGGTCAAAACGCGGCTCCACGTCCAAGGTGTGTCGCTACACGCCACAAAGTGATTAATCAAAAGCCCATAGTCGTACAGGGATATGGACTTGAGCTCTTTCGGAAACGGTTTTTTGCCAAGAGGCTCCCAGAGCACCGCGCGCGGCGCAACCCGGCGCTCGATGCTACGAGCAAGGGCAAAGATCGCGGGCGGGCTCTGCATTTGGAAACTGGAGGAGTAAAGGAGATCGACATTCACCCGCAAGGCGTTCATTTCTGCAAAGCGCGAATAAGCCTGAGAGCCTCGGCGATCTTCCCGAATACGTTGGTCAGGTTGCCTGCGTGCGAATGGTAGCCCAGTGCAGGATTGCGATCATAGATTGGCCGTCCATCGTATGTCTCCGCAGGAGAAGTCAGATTTCGTGAAAGAAAGGACGCGTGATTCAGACTGTCACCAAAGGTGCATCGAAGATAGCGTATAGCGGGTAGTTGTGATTGAAAGGACCATTTATTCGTGGATGACAGTGGCAGAAGGCCAAAAAGTCAAGACCGCAAGTTTCGACTTCACTGTTTGCAGTCAGTACGGTGAATGTCGTGCAAACTTACTATCTAGCTTTGATCCACGTTCGAGAATGTTCGAAAAACGCGAAAAGACCTCACCCAACTAGTCGCAATGCGTATGTACTGGAAGGTTCTGAAGATCAAGCATAAAACCCTAACCCTAGCACAAAGCTCCCTTAACCACGTACCACCATGGCCGACGAAACATTGCCGCCGACGCTGCAAAACATACTCGACCAGGACACCTTGAAATGGATATTCTGTGGTATTTATTCGCGTTTAATCCAGTTGTACTCCCTGTCTAACCAGGTTTGTTAGGTGGAAAGGGCGGTGTAGGCATGTACGCCTCAATCTGGCTTTCGTGCTCGCAGTTAAAGCAACATATACAGGCAAAACCACTACCTCATGTTCACTGGCCATACAACTAGCCAAGTGTCGTAAATCTGTCCTCCTCATCGTGCGTCCCCTGGGCTCCACGTAAACGAAGTCTAATATGCACCTGCAGTCAACGGATCCCGCGCATAACCTGTCGGACGCATTTGGCCAGAAATTCTCGAAAGACGCGACCAAAGTCAACGGATTCGACAATCTGTTCGCCATGGAAATCGATCCAACGAGTGCTATTCAGGAGATGGTCGAGCAATGTACGTGTTTATGTGCTCGCAGTCAATGATGACCAACAGTTTTACAGCCGATTCCAATGGCATGATGGGTTCCATGATGCAGGACCTCGCGTTCGCTATTCCCGGTGTCGATGAAGCCATGAGCTTTGCCGAAATCATGAAGCATGTAAAGTCCATGGAATACTCGGTCATCGTCTTCGACACCGCGCCAACAGGGCATACTCTTCGTTTCCTGTCATTCCCCACCGTTCTTGAAAAGGCCCTTGGAAAACTTAGCTCCCTTGGCTCTCGCTTTGGTCCTATGATAAACCAAATGTCTGCCATGATGGGAGGCGAGGCCGGATCGCAGGAGGATATGTTTGCAAAGCTCGAATCCATGCGCGCCGTCATCACAGAAGTCAACACCCAGTTCAAGGACCCGGAGAAGACCACCTTTGTCTGCGTCTGCATATCCGAGTTCCTATCCCTCTATGAAACGGAGCGGCTAGTGCAGGAGCTGACGTCGTACGAGATTGACACACATAACATCGTCGTTAACCAGCTTCTCTTCCCCAAGAAGGGTACGTTCATATGCCTTGCTCGCATCCGATTACTTACCTTGCTCGACAGACTCCAACTGCGAACACTGCAGCGTCCGACAAAAGATGCAGCAGAAGTACCTCAACGAGGCCCACGAACTTTATGACGAGTTCTTCCACATCGTTCGACTCCCGTTACTCACAGAGGAAGTCCGTGGGCCGGAGAAGCTACAGGAGTTTAGCAAGATGCTGGTAGAGCCTTATGTTCCGCCGTCGGATTAATTGGTTTGGTAGACTGTATAATATACTGATGGAGTTGTGCGTAGATTCACGATGTTGATAGTGCCCCAGTCACCCTTTATTGGAATGGATTGCGACAGAACTTCCTAGAACGATCGTATTCTTGTTCGTGGTGTATGACTGTTGATACCATTGGAAGTAAATTAGTGCTGCAGTGATACACGCGAAAGCCCCACAAGGTACTCCCTCAGGCCAAACGGGGCCGTCCAGAGCGCTGTGGCCACTCGTAGCACCTCAAGGCCTCATGCGTCCCCACTCCACTTGGTATCCTCTGCGTCAATGCCTGCTCTCGCTCCGCTGTAAACAAGAAATGAAGGAATGACCGAGGCACGACTAACGCGGAGCAACAGGGCCCAACGTGGAATGGCTGGGAACATACAAGATGACCGAGACGACCAGCCACAGCCCACGAGGACCGAACCACAACTGGCGAGGAACCAGACGCGAGCGACTCGAGGAATGAGGAACCAAGCACGAGGAACGAGGAGCCTCGACCAACAAGCACCCGACCAACGAAGAACAAGTAGCAATTCACAAACAACCAACAAAAATGAGGGCAGAACTGGCTACGACTGCCGCGAGGAACCAGCCACGACGAACGAGCCACCACTGACAAGGAACGAGCTCTGACCGGGGAGGAACGGAACGAACCACGACTAACGAGGACGAGGACAGAGCCACGACTAATGAAGACGAGGAATGAGCCGCGACCGACATGGGACGAACCACCTCCAAAGAGGAACCGGACACAACTCCCAGTCGACCAATTGGTTGACCGGTGCCCGCCATATCCAGGACCTTACGACATCCCAAGGCGGTATGTAGCCATATGTATTGCAAGCTGTCCTACCTCCTACCTGTATCTCTTCCTGCGTATTGTTACCCTTATTTATTCTCAAATATATGATGCCTTCATCCCTCCTTTAGTGTGATTCTTCTTGATTTGAGTGCCAGTACATAGAACCCCCTGCAATGATTTGAGGGAGTAGTCAGGAGTAGTTGCACTGTATGTCTACAGTTGTCGTACAGCAGGCCTACAAGAGATATATGTAGACCTCAGTGGAGTCTACATAGGTCTACAGAGGTATACGGTGCACCTGAGTGACAGCTATGTAGGGCTACTCATGGGGTACCCTTCTACCTGGCCTACCTGGTGTCTGTAGACCGATGTAGACTGACATAGGATTGACAGTTTTTCCTGATGAGTCTATGTCTGTTTGTAAGGAGGTTTGAATGTATACACGGGTGTACAGTAAGCAAGCCAACAACCCCAATATGATACTAATGAGAAGTGAGAACAATATCTGTTAAAGCAAACAATAGATACTATGAATGGTGACGGAAAGACATGAACAACGCGTAACGTGGATACATAGAAGGTAGCTGGGAAACTCGGACTTCGTGGAAGGACTATCATGCTGTCGGTCCGCCGGATTTCAATCATGCCGCATGTACATATTCAATCCAAGTTAAAGGTGGTCCGAGTCATCTCCTCTGGATATGATGTCTGTCTCGACTCTCTTCGCCCTCTGCGGGCTCGCCGTGCTAGAGGCGGATGTTGTTGGGCGCAAAGGGAATACCCGACGTCTGCGAAGGGCCTTTAAGCACGATGGCGGATACAAGGTAAGAGACTGACCGTGGCGGTAGTGGTGTTCGTGGGGGTAGGAGTCACAGAGGCACTGCTAGGTGACGAGCCTACTCATCAGTGCCAACCGAAAAAAGAAGGATGCGTACTCACCAAGACGGAGGCGCTACATGGCTGCATGCAACTAGCTTGAACGCAGTCAAACAATGCAGCGCCCTCTGATTCGTTCTTCAGCTGGTGGGTCATCGCGCCACAGCTGGACGTCGCAGTCGCTTTGGGTTGTCGCGTATGGTAGAGGGTGGTCATAGTCGTGGGCCTCGCCGCTGCATGAGTCGTCTCAATGCCCGTCCCGTCGTTGTATTGCGGCATTTGGGGTGTTCGGAAGGGTGGTGTCCATGTCTTAGCCCAGTGGAGTACCCTTCCATGTGTTCTCCTGGCTTGAGGTGGTGGAGGGAAGACAAGAAAACTGTGAAGTCCAACATGCACCTGATCAATGACGCGATCGTGCACGGACCATTTGTACGGTCCGAGTATCCGGGCCACACCTCTTGGCCACCTTCACTCCTCCGACAACATGTTCCTTGCTCATCTCCACGCTGACATGTTGTCATCCAGCTGTATACAGAAACTGATGTAACCTTGATAATACAACGATATGCCCAAGTCGAAAAAGTTTTCCTGCAGAAACCAAGTAGTGAATAAGTGTCAAGACTAAGTAAAAGTGCATCTAAGTGTACTCGGGTAAGTAAAAAGTAAATTCTGGCCAAGCATAAGAGCTTGTTAATTTGCTGATGCGTCCTCGTCATACTTGCTCAAGCTGATACGGCAGGGATGAACACATACTGTAGTATTTCATTCAATTCGTTGGTCACAGGTCACAATGGACCTAAAATCGACGAATTGTCACAGCGGTCACAGGTCCCGGCGCAATCCGACGAATTCGCCGAATGAAACTGACCCAAAAAGGCTTAAAAATTGGCCGAAAACTGGCCCGAAACAGACGAAAACGACGAAAATTTTTCCCTGGTCACAGCACCTTCGGCGCTGCGACAAATTCAAATTTTCGTTGGACCGGTCACAGGTCACAAGGCACGACGAATTGAATGAAATACTACAGTAATGACAGTTCCCGCTACCTCCTTGGTAGTGGGTCCCTAGATAGCCGTTAGTGTCTTCACTTTCTCTGCCAAAAAATCTGAAACCAATTCAGTCGCGTTCAGGGGGCTTCGCAAATTTGCACTGCCACTTTACGTAACTTCGCCACGCGACGATGGCCACTGCCACAGCCTACACCGCCAAAGGGCTGTCAGGCTCGATCCATGTGGGTGAGAAATGATGAGATTATGTGATCGCCAATCTCGGTCCGAGCTGAGGCACCCGTGGCCGACATGTGGGAGTCAAACATGGGTACTATCACGCCTGCCATCTCTCTCAAACCCTCTTGCTTGATGACACCCATGTGCTACGGCACATGGGATCTACCCTCAGGACAAGCTACTCTCTATAGGTCCTAGCCTCCTTGAAATCATGTTTTGTTGCATTCTGTCCTGTACACTTGGCCGAAATTTATCTTCATTCATCATCGCTACTACCCACATCTAAGACGAAGTCAACGTCGCCATCTTCGCTCTCTGTCCAGCCGGGAACATCACTATCACTATCACTGCCATTAGATTGGGCATTTGACCTCCTCATAGCTGCCTCAACTTGCGCTGGCGTCAGCCGTATTACCAGTCGAGGAGCAGATCCTCGCGCTGCCTGATTAGTGCGTGCGCGCTTGGCCTTAGGTTGTAAGTCGCCCCTGCCGTCATCCTTTCTCTTTCTTTTCCTCTTTCCCTTCCCTTGTCCCTTTCCCCCCTTCCCGGTTTGGCCTCCTTCCGCTTTTTTGGCAGTAAATTTTGTACGAAGCTGCGACGCGAGTTCTTGATGCAGGGCCTTGCGATCGTTTGACACAGGTATGGGCTGAGTCAACGACCTTGGTAATGCTGCCCGGACAAGGTGCGCATTGTGGAATGCATGCAGATTAATGAAGAACCGGTCAATGGGCTGATGTATGACAAAGTTCTCTACAATCTCCGAATCCTGGCGCTCTTGTTTTCGTTTACGCATCCCAGTAGCTGCGCACTTGCCCGTTTCGCAATCGTGTTGAACATTGAACTTGAATTTGATACCCTAGATCATTACTATCAGCTTCGAAGGTGTCGGATACACGGAACTCACGGTTGATGGAACTATGAGATAAGTTTTCTCATTATCGCGACGCGTTAGAACTGGCATGCCAATTGTCGTGTCTCGTTCAGAAGAGACCTGGAATATGTCTATTACTGTAGCGTTTCGACCGTTAATTCCCATATCGAGTCACGGGGCCTTGCGAAGCGAAGCTATACATAGTGCATATTGAGTCACAGTCAAATTTTTCAGGCACAGATCGCTTAAAATGGAAATTTTCCGCCCCGCCTAGCGGCGGGGCATCCAAATAAGGCAATTCCCGCTGGTGTGCCTGGTTACGAAGCTATATCTTTTTAAGGGTTTAGCGTCACGGTAAAAGATCGCGAAGTTACGGTCGAAACGCTACAGTAATGCAACACTTTTCTTGTCGTTACCGGCGGCGGATGTCAAGATCGAAACAATTCGTCCGACAATCACAGGATTTGTTGCCTGTGCAATGGGTAAGACATCATCTTCATATGGAGTGCCCAACATACCTCCGGTATGGGAGACTGAGCAAACACCCAGGACATCTCCAAGCATTCTTCTTGGGACTCGGAAACGACGTAGTGACACTCATACCACTGTGTATCTCCTTTGTAAGACGCATAATTCAATGCATTTACAGCTTCGGTATCGGACAGTTGATATCCCTTTCATGTTGTTCTCCGTGGAAGCGACTTTAATTTCACTCCACCTGAAAGTTTCCGCATCAGTGGTTGAGCAGAGGCTGAGCGTGAGATATCTCACCGGCGGTTAATGAAGGTTTATCTGTCCAACCAAGAAGTTTGCGAAGCACTGGTTGTTCTCGCACGTAATCACGGACGCCAGGTCCTGCCCAAGTCCATTCACCATCACCTATGGGCCACCAACCTCTGGTCAAACGAAGTTTGAGTCCCTCCTGATCTGAAAGTTGAAGAGCTATATCGCGGCTCGGGGAAAGATGATTCGATAGAATGGAGCAGAACCGGAAGACGGCATTGAAACACTCGTATATCTCAGTGGCGACGCCGACGAGAGGCCCGAAGGCTGATATGTCGTCGGGCATGTGCGCAAGCAAGTGAAGCTTAATCTTTGTGATCATCTTGGAGGGGTCCAGGATAGCGAATGTGTCGAGCACATTCCCGATTGCCACTTTGAGATCTGACTACCATAAGAGCATCTGCATACACTTTTCCTCGAAATGTAACCCAACGTTTCGGGATGACATAACGTCCATCGTTCATATAAGCTAACTCGTTCACGTAGTAGTGTTTATTACCGGCATCGTACATTGGACTAAGGAGATCGAGGTCCAAGTCTTTACGCCATTTCTGTGCGTGCCAAATCTCCCGAATGACCCCATCCTCTGGAATTTCGGGATAGACTCGGATTTGTGCCCGTACCTCAGGCGTTGCCCAGTCCTATTGTTCATTAGAGCAGTCGCCATGTGAAGCTGAAAACTTACTTTTGCGATGAGAATTCTCGGATCATTTATATAGAATACGTTTCTGAGATGTGACTTATCAGAGATGGTTAGAACGCCACATTTGGCTCGAAGACCCTTCTGAATTTCGCGTAGATGATCGAAAGAGGGAACATCTGGAGCATCCAGCTCTTTGAGAATCCAGAGGAATACGCGCATTAAAGAGTCTGAGACTCGCAGTCGAGGCAAATTGTCCAGAGTGTCGAGCAGAAACATCTTGAGAGATCTTTGAGCACAAAGCTTGAAAGCTACTAGAAATACGTACTGTTTTCGAGTCATATGGAAAGTACTTTGCATCATGCTTCGCTTGAGAGGCATGTGATGGTGTTGTGTGGACGTCTGAACGAAAAAGGCAAGTCAGCGACACTCGAATCTTTGGCATCAACCACCACCATCGATGATCATTTGCGCCTACCTGCCGTCTGCATGATTTCTGCTATTAATTCATCATCCCGGCTCTCAGCAGTTTCTAAGGGCTCTTCGTCATCCAAGCCCAATGCAGCTGCCATTGACTGAGCATTCCAGAGGCCCATCTCCTGGAACTCGCGTTCAAGGCGCTGACGCTGTTGTGCGAACACGTCGTCAATTGTTGGATCAAATGTAAAATCATCGGCAGAGAAGTTATATTCATCGAGCATCTCCTTCTGTTCGTCAGATACGGTTCTAAGCTGTGGTACGTTCCGAATTCGCATATCGTGCGCAGAGATATTGACAGCCTGCGAAGGATGCTGTTCTGCTTCGGCCTCGCGTCTTGACGCCTGTTCACGGACTTCACGTTCTTGTTGCTGAATCTCCCACTGTACCATGGCCATCCGGTGAGGATTGCTCACTATATGCTGCGTACAACTTCGTCTCTGGATCCAGCCTTTTGAATTGAGCAGTGGCGCATTTATGGGGTGACAAATCGTGCAGAAGATTCTATCACTTGTCTCGTCGACATGAAAATCTAAGAGGATATTGATGTGAGTACAGCATCAGGAAAATCACTTTAGCATCTGGTTCACTTAAGTTTAGACCCTATTTTCTGGTTAACCCAAGAGGCCTAAGCTGCCCAGGACAGCTCAAGGTAACTTGGAACAACTTAAAAATCAGCCTTGTCCCAGAGTTGCTACAACTCTCCAACAGTTAACCTGAGGATAACCTTTCTACTAAAGCTGCTACAAGTCTGGCAGAGTTGACTCAGGCATATATAATATGATTGCAATAACTTCAGTTAACTACAGGCAACCCATTCCAGCCCGAAATCAAAGTCCAACCGCCCTACCAACGATGAGTAGGGCATTACACAGATATAGACCGAACTCACCGTGCAATACGCTAGCCCGAAAACGATCCCGGCCAACGACAACCGACGTGCTCATGAAAAGACATATCCTAGCAGCAGTCTTGATGACAGCCGTTGAGACCGTAGTCGATATACGCGGCGGTAATCTCTCGTCCATACGACTCACTCCCACTGGGGGAAAAACAAATGGGAAACGGACGCGTCACGAATACAACGTCGCGCGCCAGTCCCAAGTAAAGTCGTTGTCCGTAGAGTCCCACCAGCATAAAGCCGAGTGGGCAGGACGCGTCATGAAGACGACGCCCCGAACGACATAGATCAGTCGGGCATCATCCTGGAGTCTATTGTAAGCGTCAGTGAGAGCTTGAAACACGAAGCGACACGAGTTACTTACCACTGGCTTGTCGGCACTAGTCCACGGATAAACCGCGGCGACTGGCGGGCAAAATTACCCAAGGACGCAGTCCCGAGCTCGAGTCCCTCGAGCCGACCGTCGCTGTCTTCTCGAAGCGTTGCTCCCCCCTTCACGGAGGCTTTTGCAATGGCATCGTGGTCCTGGAGCTGTTTAGGTGCCTCGCCGCAGGGTTTGCCTGACGAAAAGAGCTCGACGGTGAGAGCATCGTGCTCGGACAGTCAACGGCGAAGGCGTTACGCGTCGTCTGGGCGTTGTTGCATGTAGCCATGCGGGGCTTACACGACTTGCAGGTCGTCATTATCGTTTGCGGAAGCACTGAAAAACGTAGGTGGATGTAGAAAAGGGGGGCATGAAGGCCTGTCTCAGGCTAGTTAAAATAAAAAGACGAACAAAGGAAGTAGAAAACGTACGGATTTAGGCTGAATGCGTCCGCGACGCCTTTCGGCCCAAAATCCTACTCCTCACCTCATTGGAGGAGCGAACATGATGGCGCGGGTAATCCAGCCTCTTGAAGCCCGTCGTCGTCGTCTTGAAGTGCTACTGCTCCGTCCCGGAGGCTTATGCGATGGCGTCGCTCGTAAGGACGAGCAGAACACGATGAAGTCGCCCTTACAGTCGCCGGAAGCCGTTCTCGCGGGTCCACGCATTGAAAAGAGAAGAAGAACAACAAGAAAAGGTGCAGAGAGATCCCGTGTAAAATCCCGAGGCCGTATCACAGCATCTCGACGAGGTGTTGTGATGGTAGGAGGTAAGGAAGATGAGCGATCGCTCTGCACCAAATGCCCAAAGAGCGCCGCTATTGGGAAACGCGATGACATATCCGTTGCGGATAGGTGTGTAGGTGGAATACAGGGGGACGAGACGGACAGTAAAAGCGGGGTGAGGCTGCATGGCATAAATTTCGAGAAATGAAGAGAAATAGTGTGAACAACGCATACCATTCTGGCCTGGACGCGCCCGTGGCGCCATCTAGCCCAAATCCCAACTGATAATCTCACTTAAAAGCGAACGCAATAGCGCGAGGACGATCACAGCCTCTTGAGGCTCGGCGCTGTCACTTGAGAGCTTTACTGCTGGGTCCCAGAGGCTTACGCATTTGCGCCGCATTCGCCATAAAGCCAGAATGGTAAAAAGCCGTCCAGAGAAACAAAGGAAAGACGCCAGAGAGAGCCTACGAAGAGGCGGGACGGCAGCACCATTATAGGTGCTGGTGGTAGGGAATACAGATAGATGATCGCTTCAAACTCTTGATCATCTACGCTGATCTCTTATTCCATCTTGACCTCCACCAGGAACGACGTGCTCTTTGGCCCCAGAAAAGTTCTGAGGCATTTTCTATATCTAGCTTTTTCTGCTTCTTGAATTTTGATCTTGCTGCTACTCTCGTTCAGTCTTGCTCGCCTACGGATTGCGCCCTTTCAACGATGAGCATAAGCCCTTGGGCCCCGAAACGAGACAACGATACTGAAGGAGACTGTGAGTGGCCTTTATGACGAGCCCCCCGTATTTGTAGGAGAAAGTTCTGTCCTTGCGCGATACAATTTCCCTATGTATGGGAAACTCACCACGTAACGTTGGAACTTTCGAATGCTTTCACAGATGTCGTTTCTTCCTGGTATACTCATTAAACCCATTGAATAAGATTATCTGTTGGTTATCCATTTCTATTTCTATGGGTGGAGGTAGCGGCAAGCGAACAAGGTGAGTGTGCACTCTGTGCGGTGCGTGATCGGACAATCACCATGTTCGCTCTTACCACCATCATCCATTGATGCCTAACGAATGCTGACTGCTCGCCTACCCTCCGACTCCCAACTACTTTCCTACAGAGATACAGATTCAACAGCCGGCCTATGTAGAATCAGGCCGACCTTGAGCAGTGGTGGTGGGCATCCGGGGGGTAGACCCTGGCACATCAAATCCCGGTTACTTGTTAGTAACCGGGCACGAAGATGGATTTCGTCGTTCTTGACAATGTAGGCACATATAATTATATTCAATGCATGGAATCTATGTTAAATGAAGTTATCAATGATGCACCCTACAAAAATCCAGATTCCAGAGCTGGAAAAGCTGTTATCTCATCATCCTTGTCTTATGGCTCTCCTTCGTTCTTGTTCTGGACATAAATCTTTCATCATAACAGTCATCCAACACTAAATAGAGTATTTCTATGCTCTTGGTAGGACTTCCAGTAGTGTGGAAGTAGGGCAGACGCGCCGCTCATGAGACGCGTGATGCAGGATTGGGCGGTGTCACACTGCTGTCACAAGCCTTTGGCGGGCATTGATGTAGCGGCGTCTGCTCCTCGCGCTCTCACTCTGGCGGGCTACAAATTTCAGGCATTGATTTATAGCTATAAGTCAATGTTTTGCGAGAAGGATTAACAAATGCACGCTTTCAACATCTAAATAGTGGCGCAAGATCAGGTGTATTTTCTATTAAGGTGGCATATTGGCATGTCGTTCTGGGAATAGCAAAATATGATGTCAAAAGTGTTATCCCTTCAAGCCGGAGGCCATCTAGGCAATGTGGCGGGAGGAGACGCCGATTCCGTGGTGAACTGGCTGGAGGCCCTAAGCCAAACAAGGACAAGCTGCCAGGGTCCACCCCCCGGATGCCCACCACCATGAGCAGGGCTCTGTAGGCCGGCTGTCAGATTTGTATCTACTGCTCTTAGGACAACCCCAAGATCAGCCACTGTCCTGGCCCACAGAACCGGACTTTAACTTGGACAGTAATCATATATGGCATAATGGCCCACATAGGTTTTAGGATTATCGGTATGTTATTGCTTCCTCGTCAGGCATAACGAAAAAAAACAGGCAAGTCCGTACACCGACGGTCACCGTCGGCCGACAAGGGCCACGTCACCATCACGTGATTGTTGGTTTATTTACGACTGGTCCGATCGCTTGCTCTTTCCCTCCTTCCACCACCACGACCATATCTACAAGCTACTCTCCATGGTGCTCATCGTTTTCTACGTTTACCGCTTCTACTTGCTGACTATAGGCTCTCATTGACAGGTGAACAAAGCTCGGCGTGCATTTGGACTGGAACAGGTACCATGGCATTCGGTGCGTTGTTATGAGCTCACAGTTCTACAATCTCTGACTCCTACAGAGCACAGAGAATAGGACCAAGGTGGAGTAGGCGGCACGAGTACTACAAGGACCACTACGGCCCCACGACGAGCACGAACATAATGACGAGGAGGAGCAATGACGGCAATGAGGACCGACAACAACGAGGACCTACGACAACTGCGACGACCAACGATGATGACTGGAGGACGGAATACGACCACTGCGAGGACCGACGACAACAACAACGAGGGCCTA
>QLPD01002122.1:22504-41648 GCA_003314085.1 Hymenopellis raphanipes
ACGACAACTGCGACGACCAACGATGATGACTGGAGGACGGAATACGACCACTGCGAGGACCGACGACAACAACAACGAGGGCCTACGATAACTGCGACGACCAACGATGATGACTGGAGGACGGACTACAACCACTGCGAGGACCTGCGAGGACCGACGATGACCACTGCGAGGACCGACGATGTCCACTGCGAGGACCGACGACGACCCCCGTGAGGAGCAACAATGACCACCGTGAGGACTAAGAACAATGAGAACGAGAACCCAGCAAGGATGCTGAGGATGCAAGCATTAATGGTTATGTTGTTCACGTGGTAGTTACTTCATGCTCTATGTATCAACAGTAGGTCCCCAATGTTGTCTGCTGGGCCCACTCCGCTGCTTATTTATGTAGCTAGTAGACCAGTATAGTTGTATATGTGTAATGAAGAAGCATTTGTTGAGTATAACTGCTATTCTTATTTGAAATACTGCCTGTATTGCGTGTAACAGTAAGGTTTTAACGTGATTCTGGTTAGCCCAGATGTCATCTCAGTACAACTTGAGTCAACTACTGTAGTATTACTACCATAGGTTCGCGTCACAGGTCACGAGGCCTCATGATGCGAACCTAATTGTAGTTGGTCACTAGGTCACAAGAAGTTGTGAACATGTCCAAAATTGGTCACAAATTTGACTTTTATCTAAATTTTGCTCTTTTAGCCCGTTTTTAGCAGTTTTTGCTCTCATTTTACCTTATTTAGTATGAAAATGGTATAATTCTGCTATTTAAGTATATTTACAGCTGAAATTAAGCCTAAAACTGGGTAAACTTGAAAATTTTAGTGAACATAAAAATTTTAGGTCACACACTTTTGACAAGTATGAACATGCCATCCAACATGTTCATGAGGTCACAGGTCACAACCCATGAACCTATGGTAGTAATACTACAGTAGACTGATTTGGAGTTCACGTTAGGTAGATCCTATGCAGTTTAGGCTAACTGAAGTTGACCTGAAGTTAACTTGAGAATGCATGTAGGGGTGAACTGTGTCCTGAGTTGGTTTGGCTGCATCGGAGATTTCTGAGCTCTAGGTCAACCATGTGCCCTCTGGTTAGCCATGGTAAGCCTAAGTCCAAGGCCCATATTCGTGATGAGCTGTAGTCGAGATGCTTTACACTGACATTGGGGAATAGGTTTTTTTGAGGGCGGCATTTGGGACTGGTGGCAGTTGAAACGCTGAAAGTGATCGACCACAGTCGGCAATCATCCTGACTTTTATTTGGTTCGATCTGGGTTGTCTTTTTCTCTCAACCACCACCATGTCGTCCCCAGATCCCAGTTCAAGTCCCTCCCGTTCCTCGTCACCAACGCCAGATGGCCTTGAGGACATCTTCGCCGCCATGATGTCGTCAACTCGTCCTCCGAAACGTCCTGCTCCAGACGACGAAGAAATTGACGAGCTTGACGACGAGCGTAATGGCAACAGCGCTGGCGTTGACCAGGGCAGTGGTGGCGAAAACAGCAATGATGGCCAGCCCACCTCTGGTGCAGCTAACCCAAATATTGTGGCTGCTGTTAGACAGTACGCTGCTCGGAAGAAGTTGAAACCCAACCAAGTTGCCGAAGTCGATGTTTTTGTTCAGGTCTTGCTTTTCTCTTATTCTTCACTCGTTGGCTCACTCGTCATCATCCCTTAGGATCCCCCACTTCTACGTGACGCCAAGATATTCACGCTCTTGACCGCCGTTCACAACCGAGTAGACGAAATTGTTGTCTCGGCCCCTCCCTTTCAAGTATCCGAAAGTCTTGCGAAGAACATCAACTCGTATGCGCATGTCATGCTTCTCTCCAGCCACATTGTGTCCTACTGTACTATTACGACGTTATCTTCACATAACACGTAACGGCGGGCTGTGAAATGAAGAGCGAGCCGTACCATAACGCGTAACGGGGCCCTCAAACTGTGAGTACATACCCAATATAGCAATTTTTCGGCTCCGGCTATCGCCGGAGCATCCAAATAAGGAAATAAAGGGTCCTGTGAAGAGCTTTCCCACAGGTTTTGACCGTCACGCATCAAACCCCATGAAGATAAGGTCGTAATAATACAATATAAGGAGACATCTACCGACGTACTCATTGTAGGTGTCGGACATTGTTCTAAGCTTGTTAATAACCTTCCATAGAACATGCTTCTTCGTCTGCCACTAGGCATATCTCCAAACATTGTCGGAAAACCTGCTGATTTGTCGAAGCTTCAGTCCGCCGCTAGCTATTACCTTACACAACTTTGAGGACACTTCAAGAAGCTGGTATGTACGACATCATTCTTAACCTGTATGAAATCTGACCACCTACTAGCTCGCTGCTGGCATGGCTGCCTCTCCGCCATCCGACATTATTACGCTTACCCGAACATTCGTAAAGGAGACGAAATGCGAAATTATGGTCCCCCTGTGTTGCCGCATCGCATTAATGGTAAGGATATCACTGCTTTATACTCTCCGACTGACGTCTTGTAGCGTAAGGTTTATCAGAGCCATTCGGGCGGCAAGTTTTGGGATAAACTCGACGCAAGCCTAGCCGCTATCAGAAAAAATGCGAACGGCAATGCGGAGCATCTTGTCAGGTACGCAGTTCGCTTTCGTTGATGCTGAAGCTCATAGGGCGTAGGGCTTTTCGGTTTATTTACGAAGAGGATTAGAAGCGCTTTGTCTCTGACACCGCCAGTGCCGGCGCGATCAAGGAAAACACCGATACCTTTCAGCAGCAGGTCGACGATCTCATACGTGCTTCGGAGTTGGATGCATCCACATCAACCTCGTCTACGCCATCAACTTCGGAAACGGCAGCTGGCAATGCCTGATTTTCCGAAACAGACCTCTTAGCACTCATATATACTCTCTCTTGACTGTCTTGCTCTCACCCGCTTTCCCCTGCTTTCGTTACTTGCTTAGCTTTCGTTAATACTCTACATCTCATCTATCTTGTCATCTATAGTCTGCAGTACTGTATTTTACACGAAATCTATTGGTTTTTGATTCATTTTCGCACCTGGATGGATTGTTTGGGATTCATGATCCCAACAAACCTGAGAGCTCTGCTCCACGATGAATGAAGGTGAAAACAACATTATAAACATAATAGCTAAACATGGTACAACAGGCAGCAATTGCATAACTGTCTACAAAAATATAGACTGGTATTCCATGAGGAGAGGTTATGCATCGACATCTGGTATCCACATGGAAGGGGAACATGGAGCCCACCACGGCCTGGACAAACTGGGTCAAGGGTGGCAGCAATTGCGATTGCCGATGGCTTCCATGTGGCCCCCCACTCGCTGTCAGATTTGATGAACATCGATCACTGATGAACATTTCACCCCGATCAAGCGTGGCCGCCCTTTGGCGGTGTACGGGAAAACAGAACGAGCCTCGTCTTGTCCCAGCCTGGCTTTCTGTATTGGCTTCACTAATGGTCAAAACGACCGGCTTGCTTTCATATGCTCCGTCCTGCGTTGCCGCTGTCGCATTGTCGAGGTGTTTGATGGTGCTTAATCTGTTGATCATCACAAATGGACTTCCTTCCTCCCGCTATCATCTCACTTCGTTAATATCGCTCTTTCTTGCAGCTCGCTACATTTGACACCGCATTTTAACGTGCTTAACGCTCTTGTACGTCAACTACGATTCTGCCGTTGTCGATGAGCTCATTAACCCGCTTTTCTCACAGCCTTTCTTATCCCTCTGGTGCCTTCGTAAATGACGATGAATGCGGCGGATTCGGCGACACTGTTGCCCCTCCAGCTGGACTGCATTTCTGTATGTGGAGATCGTCTTTCTCCACGTGTCGTTTGCTCTTCTTGCCTCAGACCTCTGCAGTCGACAGGCCCTCCTGCACTTGGTTGTACTGACTGCCCTCATGAAATTTTAGAATGCCCAGTTTTATCCTTTCACCGTCCATGGATTTCGGAAGCAACTTCCTCCTCGTCCTTCCTGACTACCCCCACCGCTGATATGAAGTCCGACATCGACAACTACCAGTCATATCTCTTCGACAACTCCTTCTCCAGCGTCCAGGCTAAACCGCTATATCCCGCCGCCGAAGCGATACCCGCGCTGTCATATCTAGCGTTCGACGTTCGTCGTTGACAGCTTGTCCGGCTACAATTGATCTTCACCTAGTGCGAATGGAGACCCCCGTGTCATCTCCTGATATTCCCGCTACCTTTTTGGTAGATTCCTCAACATTACATCGAGGTCTCACCTTACCGCGGCACCTTCTACCCGCACTTTCCGCTGCTCATCCGCAGGACTCATTCCTGCCCGATTTCGCCTCGGATCCTTCAGGTCTGTCGCTGATCGAGCGGAAGTCTTATCTTATCACTGTTTTGGTCTCACTTGGACCCGTTTGTCGACCTATCTATGGTTGGTCCACAGTCGGCATCTACTCTTTATCAACGGCGACGATGACCACGTCCACATTCACGACAATCACCTCCACCACAATGACGACGGCCACAAGGTTGTCCACATCCATCCCCGCTGCCTGCCGCCGTCACCACCGCAATGACTAGCAAGATCTATGACGGCCGTTCATCCCCCACCTAGTTCGCAACAAACACGCCAGTCCTTCATCGTCTCCTTGCGTGCAGCCGGCGTTTTACTTCGACAACTACTGCAGAGACGAGTTGTGTGATCAAGATTCTCATTCTCGCGACGTGGACGAGTGACACAATTCATCAGATCCCCATTACGCATTAGCTTCGGTAATCGAAAGGCTTTGGAGAATGTCATATGGTGTGTGTCTGTGAGGTACGGTGCGATGATCTTCTGACGCCGTCTCGCAGGAGCCTGTATGTTGCTTCTCGCACCCAGGCCGCTAGTGGGAGCACGGTGCGGGCAAGCAGGCTTGGAGTTATGCGGGGCACACGCCAGCAGGCGCAACGACCTATTCCCTTGGTGGGCGAGTCGCTATGCTTCCCTGCAATGCTTGCATCTTACATCTATTCTGCATTGAAGGCTACAGCTCGTGTGTGGGACACGACTCCCAATGATGCTAGCAGCAGTGTGCGCAACATCAACAGCCCTGTCTATGTGCTCTGTAGGAAACCATGTGATGAACAGAAGTCCGACTTTCAGTGTTTCTTTCATGTCGCGCTCAATGTTGCCATTGTCAGGAGTCATCGATCCATCGTGCATTTCCCTGAAACAAGCAATGGAGATGAAGGAGTGGAGACAATGCGAGCGAGCGACGGCGGCAAAGCCGCCGTCGGTCGGCGAGCTTTGTAGACCCAGCTTTGATGGTGGGATTTCATGGACGACTGTCATCCGTATGGCGAGGAACAACTGTGGTATGGTGCTCTCAACATCGTTACCTACGTTCTCGCCATTGCCTTCCCGACGCACTTGAAAGCGTGACTGCTTATTCCGTTGATCGTCACTGTGTGGATTTCCTGCTCCCACCATCATCACACTTTGCTTCCTAGTTCTCTCCCTCTAGCCGTCTCCGTTCGACACTGTCTTCAGTATTCTGGTACGTTATTCCTGCGTTCTTCTCGCTGATGCGCTGGTTGACAACATTTTCAGACTCTCTTGCCTGAAAGCTGGCTAGCGCCCTCAACGTCGAGATGGTCGCTCTCGATGAATTGCGTGTCCTGTGGCGGCATTCATGGTACGTCCTCTCCACACTTCACATACCCACTATTCACCCGAACAATGGTCTTTGATACCCCTCGACGCTACGACTTTCAAAAGGCTTCGGGCGTTCTAATGACGGGTGGTCAGTACGCTGTCTGTGCACCTCAGTTATTCAACAACTTACCTTCCAATAGATGTCGAGACTGCTTATACATGCTCGCCTTCAAATTCAACTCTCCACTGTGAGGTGGCGCGTTCGACTTGCTTGCCCGGTAAACTTTACCATGCTTTCTTTATTCACCCTAGTCTAATGTTGTTGTATTTAGACTCTCTGCTAGACGTGCGCGCCGACTAGACTATACGGCTCATGTCACATTTCATTGCCATGCCGCCCTTAACTCGTAAACTCCACCATCAAACAGATGTGTTTGTTCGAGGTGCGTTCTGCTTGCTTGTGCTATTCATTTCGATAACTGATTATTGTTTTCTTCAGATTTCGCTTCACCTTGACTCCGTAGCCTTGATGTTGGACAGTACATATCGCTACTTGTTCAGGACGATGACAACGTGGACCACACTCGAGACGTATCCTATCTCCGACAAAGGCGTCATCCTATCCTAGGTAAGTCGCTCTATTCTTATCTTTGCGGCACCCTGCTTATTGGGCAAGATTGGACTACCCTTTCCGCTGCCTTGTTCGCAGGTCAAGGCTTTATTCACTTGTTTGCTCGCCCTTGACTGATTTCCCATTTTCTTTAGGGCTTCTCACCATCACCTGGCTGAAATCATTTGCCTACGTACCGGTGAAGAACAGTTTTGCGCCGGCTGATTATGAGGGGACTTTTGAATGCAGATGATGACGATGATGTGAACTGGACTAGATGCCTGCTGGTAGGTTGACCTTATGTTGTATTCACTGTCGTTGTCTTAAACGCTAATCGTTTGTTCAGAATACGACTGACGCGTCGGATATTTTGAGGATTTGTCATTTATGCGGGATTTCTCACTTCGCGCGAGTAGTTTATGCCAAGTTATCTCAACGCACGCCTCAGTGTCGTAGTATTGACCTGCTATTCCCTGCAGGTTAGGGCTGAAGCGCGAGTTTCAATAGACTAGTATCTTTGCACAGATTACTTCCATGTTCTAGCTGAGATGCGCACACCGGGAAGCGCTGCCGTAGTTATACCCCACTGATGAGGGGAAGAGTCTCACCCAACTTCGGAAGAGTGAGGAGGGGTGAGATGAAGATACCTAGAGGTGGAGTACACTCCGCAGGCGGGCGGGGAGTATGTACATGGGAACACCTTCGGAAGACGCTCTCCCGAAGGATAACAGTGCAAAGACGCTCTCCGTAAGAGGACGATGTGGAGATACTTTTCAGAAGAGGACGGCGTTCGTGAGGAGATGCTTCAGGGAAGTGAGATGGCCCTCGATGAGATGGCGAGGGAGAAAGCCCACTCGGCGGTAGGTGGAGCCAGGAAGATATTACAAGCCTGTTAGACAGGTTGAGGAACAGATAGCGAGAGGTTGACAAGCATTCAGGAAGAAAAGGAAGAATTGGCGTCGTCTCGCCAACGTGCAGGGGGAAACCGAGACATGGTCTCGATAGGAAATAAAGCTCAAAGCCTCAAATGTTCGTGACGTCGGTACCTTATCTCGGTTGTACTGGTCTCTAGCGATGACTAACTACCAGTAAACTACTTAAGATGAATGAGTATATTTCAAGAAATTCTGTTACATGAGCCCCCTTTCACAAGCTGCCCTCACTCGCGCGCATTAGTACTGTAGCAAGTCAAGCTCAAAATTTTCAACAGAGCTTGATTCGCAAGGTTTTCGCACCGAAACCGGCGACCTAGTTGGGAAATGTATCATTGGGAAGTCAGTACCTAGTACTGCGCTAATTCTAACTAAATTTATTAAGTTCGCATTATTTTTTGGACATATCGAGAGGCATCGGGAGCACTGACATTTTTCGAAAGGCCAAAACGCGGGGAACGCCGAGGTAGCGGGCCCTGCCGTCCTGACGGCGTTACCCGCATTATCAATTAAGATGAGGAATCACCTTCAAATTTCAATTCCCTTCACCTCCATTTGGATCCCGATCCAATGGCAACTACCACTCCATTGCTGTTCACTGCCATGTCCGGCCGCGCATTAATGTATTTCTTACACAGGATAAAACATGACCACCTTTTCTTAAGACAGCTCGGTTGCAACCGGGATAAGATAAGATTCTTAAGATTGTGGTCAAGTGTTCAGTGTAGGCAAATCTTACACTCATCTCACTCTTACAATTTGATCAAGATAGCCCAATTGTGATACTTAGATATACAGAACATCAAATTGTCATCCACTGTAAGACTGACTAACACCCTCCTTGAGGCAGCCATTTGAGGATGTCACTCAAGGAATAATACATCCCTATAACTGGAGTCATACCACCGTGTCGAAGTCCTCGCTGATCGCACCCTGACGAGGTCGCGCATGGATACAGGCCAGGACAAAATCATCAGAGCGGAGCCGCCAAACATGAAAGGAGTAGTCGAGGACAAGAGTCATCAAGAACGATTCCCTTCGACATTGGCGAGCATCATGGTGTCATCGGGTAGCGCGCCGTGATGGCTTCGCGGGCGGTTCTGGAAGACACGTCAGGACAACGGCCGAACACGCAAATAAAGCAACTTACTGCTTCGACACGGTCATCAAGTCCTGCGTACTCAGATAGTTCCTCCACGCGTTGACGAGCTCCTCGTCCGATGGGCTAAGGTTGTTACTCGGGCCAAACGCAAACGGATTGACAGTCGTCGCCATCGAGAACGTCGACATCCGGTTGTCTCCTCCAGCCGCCCATCGCCGCAGGCATCATCGGCGGCGCAAACATGTTCGAGTTACCAGAGTGCACGCTCCCGCCGGTGAACATTGGGTTCATGGTCATCATCGTGTTGCGAGGCGCACGCATAGGCGGCATTATACCGTACCCGCCCATACCCATCCCCATACCAAGACTGCCGGCCGTGTTCTGGTAGCCCATTGACTGCATGGGCCCATGTCCATAGTCCGAACCCTGCACAGAGCGGCCACCCGAGAAGGTATATGCGGGAGTTGAGGCATGCCGCCATATTGCGACTGTTGGGCAGCGCGTTGGGACATGTACTGATGACGGGATTCGTCGCGGGAGGGTGGTGCGTGCGAGTATGAACGAGATTTACTATCATAGCCCGTGTCGTCCGAATGCCTCGAGCCAGTCTCCCAGGCCTCGGCCTCGTATTCTGAAAAGAGTTGAGCAACGTAAAGGAGATGGTAACGAACGACGCACCGCTAAACTTCTTCAATGGGATCATAGACTCGGCAAACTTTTCATCCTCGTTGATGATGACCTTCTTCTCCTTGCCCTCGCCGGCTACCAGACGGATATTACCCTACGAGAACTCGTCCATGCACTAGAACGAATTGGTAAAAAGAAGCCGTAGATGGGGTATCTGCATCAGAGTTAGGACTGTATCCAGAGAGAGGTGGCGGCGACGTACGAAAGGAAATATACGACCATCCAGCCTACGAGCATAAACTCTCGCTTGATCATCTAGGACAACATCAATCAACCGTCGATGGCGTGAAGGATCGCTTACTTGTAAACCGTAGACGACAACCAACATGATAATAGCAATCTTCGGGAACGCCGAAGCGCCCGTCGTCACAACGATGATCAGGTATAAACTAGAAAGATTGAGTCCTCGAAACGATCCACCACCAAAAGACATACGTGAACGACGTTTGAAGGCAAAATCTGTAAGGTGGGTAGGTGGGTTAGACAATGCGACAGTGAACAAGAGGCGACTTACGAGTGTAGACAAAATATCTATAAACACGAAGAAGCGCATCGAGAAACAGCAGAAGCCAAACAACTCTGGCAGCAACGCCAACTCGCACAGATTGTGTACCGTCGAGTTGATCCACCGCTGCGAGAACAAGACCCGAATACACCTTGCCATAGTTCAACGCCTTGGATGCTTCTCCGACCGACTTGAACAGCAGCGGCTCCGGGCTTGGGATCGATACCAAGGATGTCCAACACGATACGAGGGGTAGTCCGGTCGTTGGTGGAGGAGAGCAAGGCGAAAAATTTCTCCGGGTTCACGGATCGGCAATACGGGGCCGAATCGATCACTCAACAAGTGTACCGGTCCTGGCGGACCGAGCAACGGTAAGGTCTGCTGACAAAGGTGAAGGCAATTTTTCCACCTTGGCGGAGCCCATCATGTTTCTGTGATGCTCGATGTCGCGCTCGACGGCGGTAATGGCGCTCAGGACACACCTGCGTCTGCTGTCGACTTCTTTGCCTGTGACGCTTCTGGGAGGGACACCCTACGTCCCATTGCGAAGCCGGACAAACATGGTCAACAACGATCTTTTTTTCCAGATGATACGGGACGCCGTTCCTCGTATTCGTTGGCACATCCGCGACCCCGCTTCTACGCAGCTATCTGGGGAGCGGGACTAGTAGCAGAATCGTAGGCGCGGAGGATCGGGCTGACGGCAAGCAAAGACGAGACGGGCGACGCCAACTGCTCGGACACAGCGAAGAACGGTGCGGTATAGTGCGACGTTGACGCTGGTGTGTTGTCTTGCGTCGTTCATCTACAATCGACTCACCTTGTCTTTGTCTTACAGCTCGATACTCTTGCACCCTCCGCTCACTCATCCCGTTTGGTCACCGCCAAATTGACAGCAACCCCGCAGCCTTCGACTACTACTGGTCTTGGTTGGTCTCGTTCGTCATCCCCAGCGCCATCCTCGTCTACAGCCAGCGGCGGCTCTCCAAAGCGGCTCACATATCAAGTTTTCCGGTCCGCCGGCTCTCGCTCCCCTCGACGACGCTTATGATGCTTACCGATGAAGACGCACGCAATTGCTACTGTTGCCTATGATCCAGTTAGACCAACCTTTTGGGTGTGTTTCAGCTCTTCTTTATGTACATAGTCCTAACCATCACTTTCCGCAGACATTGTCGGCCCACACGCGACCTCGACCGTCCTTGTCGCGCCTTTGGTATCGCCCACGGCGGCCTGCACTTTTTCGGTTACGGGAAACCGACCGACTATCAGAAGACGGTTGGCGTGTCCTCGGATGCTCTCGAATGCTTACGGCGTTCACCGCCGATGAGCGCCTGCTATTTCTGTTGACGTCGCTGCCTACGACGGAGTCGTCATCGTCATACGCAGCTTAACGACTTCCCCATGTCCTGCGTATCAGGCTGACAATGGGGAGGACTTCCAGAGGCAATGGTGCATTCTCCCTCTTCTTATTCTTGCTGTACACGAGAGCTGACCTCTGCTTGTAGCAGACATCGACATCACCCGCCCATCCGTAGTACAAGGTTGCGCAGATGGATGTTACAACCGATGATTTTGTACGACTCATCAGCTCGGACTGTTCGGTGACACATTTTGCTCAGGTAGGGCCGGAAAGCTACCAATGTGTTCCATGGAGGAGTCCGGGAATGGAGAGAGGATGGATGACGACGACGATGAGCTGGATGAGTTGGATGATGATATTTAATGATATCTTACCTCGAGTGCTCAGTCTTATCCTCAGCTCAAGATATTCTTATCTCCTTCTTAGACTTATCTCATTTCTTAGTCTTATCTTACTCTCAGACTTATCTTACTCTTACGCTCATCTTACTCTTACTCTCAGACTTATCTTACTCTTATGCTTATCTTACTCTTACTCTCAGACTTATGATATATGTACTGTGAATGTGTTATTAGCTTTGGTGGTGTATTAGACAGGCTGACAATTATAAGCTTAAGATAAGATCTGAGTGATGTGTGATAATGTTCTATCTTAAGAATCTTATCTTATCCCGGTTCCGACCGAGATAATCTTAAGAAAAAGTGGACCCCTAGTTGACACAGGTGCAATTCCTCAAGCTTGCTTTGAGAGGCACGGAGCGCTTCGTTGAAGCGCTGCACATCTGGAGGTGCCGTCGGTATCATATAGTCCATGATACACAAGTACACACTGTACCCAGAATAACATGCAATCAGCAAAGGATCATGGGCAAAAGGTGCGACATCAGCATAGCACTCAACAAGTAATGCTCTGGTTGCGGAAGTTGAGAGCAGGGATATGACCTGATCAAGATTCAAGATCCTTTGTTGCCTCCAGAGTCCACACAATGTAGTGCCACACCCACATGTCTATACTATAGTCTTTCGACCACTTCTTCACATAACGTGTCACAGATACCCGTGAAGTGAAGATCTAGATGTAACATACCGCATCACAGCATAATTTTTAAGGTACGGAAGGCTAAAAATTTTTCGTGCCCGCCGTTAGGCGGGCATAGTGCGTCGAAGGCTTGACTTGGCGCGGCTCGGCTTGACTTTGATCGACTTCGGCTTGGAAATGACGTGACTCGCCCAATTAGGAAGTCGGCTTGACCCAGCCGCCACTTCAAATGACCTGGCCCCCAATATATACTGCAGAACGTAGCAGCCGTTGTGTTATGGGGGATGCACGTAAATAGCATAATGCTCTACCTGTCCTTATGCTATATCATCTATGGGAGGCCAGTGTTGAGCATAGAGGACATCACCCACCCGGACCGCGATGGTTCAAGTGGTTGCCGGCGGCAACACGGCCCACGTGCCAGTTCAATTGACTCATTTTCCCATCCGTTCAGCAAGCGCAAAAATGGTCAACTATGTGTATTAGACACTACAGCAGTCACTAGTAGACAAAAGATCCATAAACCATTGGCTACCGTGTCCTGGATAGGGGTGGACGCCGTACCGTTATGGACACGGCCGTAAGATGAACATTTGCTACGGTCACGGTTACCGTAAAACCGGCCGTTCCGGACGTAAGTACGGCCGTGAGTGTGGCGCATATGATCCTGATTGGTCCCTCCGGTGAATCATAACCTTATTATAGCTATCCATGCGCTGTAGGATGACAAGCGAACAATTCTGCGCAGTCCACAATGCTTGGATGACAAGTTGGAGTCACATCCAGAATTCTACACGGAAAATAGAGCCTGAATAGCAGTATAGTCGTTATTATGACTGTTAGATGTGGTGAAAATGCCCCGAAGGCGGGCTGCGCGCTTCACCGCGCGCAGAAGAGGATGTGCAAGGTCAAGAGTAGTCCACGTGGTGATTTGATTTGATTGCCAAAACAGGAAAAGACATGGTTCTCGCTCACGTTTACAATGTCCGCGAACACGTCGTGCTTGAATATGTTGATGGTCCAATAGTACCAGGCGTATGTTCTATCCTGAGCACCTACTTCAACGACTTGGTCGCCTTTCCCACAGAATACCGTAATACGGTCCGTTTCGGCCGTGACGCGCAACCGTAGTCAACTCGCCCACGGTACAGACACCGTACCGTATCACCGTACCGTATTAACCGTAATACGGTTACGGCGTCCATCCCTAGTCCTGGAAAATATGAGGGAAATTGCCCTCCAAGTCATGACCCAAGTGGCTAGCCAGTCACTTGAAGCCGTTTCCGTGTTTGGAGCCGTTTGATGACCTGACTCGGCTTCAATTCGGCTTGGCGCCGGCGGGCCGCCATCCGAAGTCAAGCCATCGACGCACTAGGCGGGCAGTCCCAATAAGGCAATTCATGTACTTTTCAACCCTAGTGAAGATCTTCATGGGCGAAGATGTACCATAACGCATCACACCCCGTGAAGATGCGGTCGAAAGACTACAGTATACTTTTCAGTCCGAGTTGGTCCTGTCAGGGTAGAGAAACCCAGTTCCAACCAGAAATCATTTCGATTGGGATGCTCCGGGAAGAGCTCCGACCAATGCTTTGTGGTATATTCATGCACAGAATAATCTGGTGATCAGTCTGTTAGCATCACTCCTCAAGAGAGTAGGCAATAAGATCACATACGAATAAACATTAGCCCACCAATCAAGTCCGGCTTAACAAGGCCATAGCAACACTGCAGGATGGTTTCGAGGTTGGGACGTTGGGCATCTCCGTTCGCAAGCAGATCTCGCATTTTGCTGGGTCGCAAAAATAGGGAAGTCAATGCAATCAAAGCTAGTGCACGACATGCCAACTCATTCTTCCGTGCACCCTGTTCGCGGATTCGCTGGAACGTCATGGCGTATGCATCATCTAGAGTGCGCGGCAGGGATCCGATGATGGCAACAACATCACGTCGGCAGGTAACGTCGCGCTCCAATTCGCGGAGCTGAAGTGAGGCCAGCAGGAACATGCCGTCGGCCTTATCGACCACCTGCACTCGTACCGTACTCTTCAGCTCCTCGTCCAACCAGCTGTGCTTGAGCTTTGAGAGGGTTGTATCAACGGCAACGAGAATATCATCGTCCGAAGCACGAATCTGGATGGATGGGTGTTCCTCGATCTCTTTAAAGACGGGTCGTGAGGTGACGAGGAAGCGGAACGAGGGACCAAGCTGCTGGATGGCACGCAGCAGGTCAAGAGCAATTTGGCATTCGTCAAGGGCGTCAACGACGATGTATATGGGTCGCGCATGGACTGCTGCCGCCTCGGCGAGGAAATCAGGGAGTACGTCTGGGTTGGGAGTGGTCTTGGTCCAATACAGGTCACAGATGGCAGATGGAACTTGGGCCGTCTTCTCGATGAGCTGTCTAAGCAAGCCGCGCAGGACAGGAAACGGGGTTGTGAATGTGTCTGATGAGTATCTGCAGAACACTGAGAGTACAATGTTGGAGGTGGATTGTAGATGGTCGACGATAAGCGCTCTGCAAAAATAGACGTCAATACGGATTCTAGACATCAATAAGCAAACGCACGCCATGACGGATTTTCCAGCACCAGCTGTCACTCTTTGTTAGTATCACGTCAGTGTGCAAGAGGTACAATTAACGTACGATTTCCATAGCACCACAACGTCCTTGGTGACTCTTCGTTATCCCGCCATGCAAGAAACTCGGGGCGTTGTATCATCCAGGTTCCCGTTCCCGACAATCTTTTCTCGAGGAGATCTATTCGGTGACCAGCGTAGTCGCTTGCAGAAATGAACTCCGCTATCTTTAGGCGGTCCTCATCTAATCGACCTCTCAGTCTCTGTGAATACCTATTCAAAATCGGACTGCGTACTGCTAGTGTGATGCGCCATGTTGTCTAGCTTTCCATCCATGACGTTTTGCTGCTTGCTGCCGAAGATCAGCAAAGGGAGCATATCGATTGCGAATGACTGACAACATATTATGCTGAACCGCGAGCGCGATCCGGCTCTTGTAGCGCTCGAGGTCGGAGAGCAAGTCCTTGACTTCCACCTTGTCGAGTGGCCACCGCATTGCAGCAACGAGCCGCTTCCCTAGAACCTTGAACCTAGTGGCATTGGGATTCGACGTTCCGTAAGTCAAAACATCCTTGACGCGACCGAGTGTTTCTTCCACCATTTTGGCGAAGGGCTGCGACGGATCCAAAAGTTTCCCTAGCCGTTCCATGGAGGCTTGGTCACCGGCGACGCCAGGCGTGTTCGCTAGCCTCTGGAGCGCCTCCAGTTCGGGCTGCAGGGAGCGAACTTCATCGAGAAGCCGACCACGCTCCGCGGATGAATGCTTGACGTCCGAAAAATAGGAATACAGTGTTTTGCAAGCGCGAATGAGGGATATGACAGTGCTGGGATCGAACGACATGGTGAGTGGTGGGCCGTGAGCGTCGACGGAACGAGTAACGGACAAGTAATATGTTGATTAACTCTACGAGAAATTAAATTTTTCCTGTGAAAAAGGCTTCCCGCAAAAGCTTCCATGGTTCCGGAAACTGGGTGTTTCTAATTACAATACACATTCATTTGTTAAATGCGCCTACTACGGGAGAGTCAAATGCAAGAATAGATGTTCAGGCATGATACCCACAGAGACGCGTCGAGCAAGCGAAGATTTACGCCCGGGAGGGACCGCAAGGTCGGTTCCATCATAGTTCTTTGCCCGCCTCTTTGCTAGAACCGTTCCACGCGAACGGACCTTAGCAACCTGTCTCCTGCAGAACCGGTATCCGCAAAGTAGGATCCGTTAGAAGAGGTAGACCCAGAGCTAATCACACCTAACGTTATCTCAAGATCTTCATGCGGGGAAGGCAGCAGGGGAGATGCACGAACATTGCGATTGACGAGTCACACAACGAAACGCGCGCCGGAGTAGGACGAAAGGCGCGTGGAATCCATGGAGCGGGTAGACAAAGAGTGTCGTGATGATGGCCGGAGCAAACACGCGATCGGGCCTGTCACCTTGCCTCTTACCGCCATCATGACTGCAAATACGATAATAATGCATAAAACGTTGGCTAGCCCTAGGAGTCCTCCGCCCAAACTGCTTGCCAGGACGTTTTGTAAATTGGCCATGTCTTGAAAACGTTTGTTTCAGGTGCAGTGGACGAAACGTTCCGCCGTACGTCTCCTTGTTGATGCTTTGGTCTACTGCTGAATGATTCCTCTAGATGTTATCGCCACTAACTGTTGAGCGTAACTTGTTTCACGTCTTTATGGCCATGGATTTGAAGATGCTCAAGGCGACGACGGAGAAACTGCATCGTGGACGTCTTTAGCGGACTAGGAAACTTTCCAAGGGCTTTGTACCCAAGCTGTAGTGGTGCTCATCCTTCTCTAGAGGCTACACTTGTCGATTGTACTCTTGTTGCCAGACCATCAAGAGCTTCGCCATACCCTCTCAATGACCGGCCTCTTGTAGAAAACAAGTTCGGGTTTGATGCAGATGAAGATATTTGCAGCACTTTTCAGAATTCCAAGGATACCCTCCTCACTCCTCGCCCCAATTTGCGCCACAATCGCGATTTCACCAAAGAAGAGCGCCGGATCCTCTCCAGAGATTCACAGTTCGTTCGACAGTTTTGTAGAGGAAGGCATCAGGATTCCTTGGAGTTAACCGTGTGATGCCTGTGCTGCTCGCCCATGCCGAAACACCGCTCAAAGTGAATCGCCAAAGGTGCACCGAAGCCGTCTCCCCATTCCCTTGCCCGGTCAATCGATAATTCAATACGACAGCTGCTGGGGTGGCGTCGAGATGAAAAGGTTCATAGCATGGAGGACTTTCTTTCCGCAATTGAGGTGTGTATGTGTAGGATGTGGATTGGCGCAGTCGTCTTATAGGGATCCTTGAAGTAGGTGTTGACTTGACATCATGCACTTCACACTAGTCTTCGCAATTGACTGGTCTATTGTCTTTCCTCTTTGCCTTCAAGGGCTGGCCCGGGAAGATATCCTCATTCAAAGGTCTACTCATCAGCTCTTACATTAGATTTCTATCCAGGCTGACATTGTGATTTGCTGGCGAATTTGAAGTGCACACCCTTGTTTACCGTCTCGCGGGCTTTTCTACTAAATCATTATATTGTATTATACAGTGGTATATATAAGAGTATTCGTCCGCATCTACGACGATTAGTCTCTCCTGCTACATACGTCAACTCACTATCTCCCCGGCCTACTCACATCAAACCTGTACAGAATCAGACTCCTTCTGAGGCAACGAAGACGACGGCGAGTCGCAAATTGACGGCTCGTATGCGCCGCTTCTGCTTGCGAACTTCTCCTGATCCCGTTCGAACATCTCGGGAAGGACAGGCGGCGCAGACGTGAACCGCGAGCTCAGTCTGACCTCCGAAGTTGATATGACGCCTGGGGTTATATGGCCAGAACTCGGTACATGGACCTCAGAGTCATTGTACGACCACACGTTGCGCGCGTTCAAGCTGCTCATGAGCGTGCTTGTGTAGACCTTGCCTAGCGCAAAGTTCACAGCGAAGTGTCTATGAAAGGTTATTCATAGTAGAGTGTCTGGTTAAAGGAAACGCACAGTCCATGGGTCTGTGAAGCGGATTCGTGAGCATTGGCTACTCAACACAGTGAAGATACCTTACATTGGTGAGGTACATGATCAGATCCACGATAGCCCATAGAGCAGTAGTCATTCCGGTCTGAATGAACACAAGTAATCATCAGTCGACCAAGACACCTTTCACAAAAAATAAGACACCATACTCCGTATGACTCGATCCACAAGCTCATCCGAGAACCCAGTCTTCTGCCTTCGCTACACACAACACACACCCTTCTCAACGTCCATTACAAACAAGAAAAACAAGCTCATAGCTCACCCTTCAAAAAATCAATCCCATCAACAACCTTCAACACTCACAACACAGCGAAACGGGACTCACAAATGCCACACCAAAACCACCGCAATCAGCACATCCGCCGTCGACGCGCCCCCCAGCCACAACACAACCGTCGCCGTAATCTGGCGCTCCTTGAACCTGCTGAACACACCCACAGCGATCGCCTGTCCCGGGCTCGCGATGCTCCCCGCCAGACCCACGAACGCGGGCACAACGACTAGAGCGACGAGCCACTTCTTACGGTTGTTCGTGAGGACCTTGATGCGCCACGCGAAGAACAGCTGCACGGAGAAGGCGATCATGCCCGTCACGGTAGCCGTGAGCGCGAAGAGAGGCGTCACTTTGAGGAGATTCAGTGGGTCGTCTGCGTTGGTGAGTATAGTCAAAGTTGGGATAGACTAATAAAAGAGCCGCAGGAGGACTCACTGTAATGCCTCACGAGTGTGATGTACAAGTACGCCAGCTCCATGCCGGTATGTGCCATGTTCAACGCCAGAAGGAATAGTACCTGTATCGTCTACTTCAATAGCCTATATGAGGGACATGCAGACTTACGAAAAGCCTCAACCACAGCTTGTCGCGTCTAGTGTCAATAATGTCAGATAACGAACGAAAGGCTAGCTCGAAAACGCACTTCTGATACGTAGTAAAATAAACATAAGCCTGAACCGTGATGACGCCTGCTAAGCAGAGCCCAAGCAGCGCCCCAATAAGCATCGGCCCGTGTCTATCCCATCCCACTGTCAGCACAACTCTCCCCTCATAAAAACTTGGGGGGGAAACTTACTGTTGAGCTGCACTAGTCTTCATCGTCGAAGGGGCAAGAGAACCAACACCCACCCATCGCCATTCAAAACACATTTTATGGTCGCGACAAAGTTAGCTTCCGCGTTCCCTCCCCACTCCTATGGATACACAATCGAGCGGAAGAAGTCGCAAATTTGAGTTTGAGAACGTCGCTCAGAGTCATAACTCACACTCATATTTGAAACGCCGGAAAAAGAAGATCAACGTACACCCAAGCGCGTAACGTGCCGCTCTCTCTCTCAGAACAACATCTATTAAGCATAGCTAGCAGGGCGGGTGTCGGTGATGTATAATGATGGATACAGCTGGAGTGGAATACACATAAACAAAAAAAATCATAAATATGCACAATAGAAATAATACGTCTGTCCGTCCATCGTCACTCTGCCGAAACCCTCGAACCCTTCTTCTTCATAATCCCGCGTCGTAAAGAGAATATATGCCGCGACGCCTCCTTGCCCTTCTTCGAGCTCGTAGGAGACTCCAGCGCATGATCATGCGGAGGAGGTAAAAGCTGACTCCGCCTCCGCTCCGAAAGATTCGTTTGTATCCGCCGC
>QLPD01002123.1:0-18266 GCA_003314085.1 Hymenopellis raphanipes
TCGTATCCTCGGTCCCTGACATGGCCCGAGAATGTAAACAAACAAGTGGAACTCAATGCCTACGCAAAAGTTTTCAGTCGGCGTGGGTTCTACGCCGACTCGAATACGGTGTCTGCCTTGTCCGACGAGAGTATACTTCAGACCTCATTCCGAAGGCGGTAAACATAGCCATCGTACGTTTGCTGTCCCTCGTTTCTTACGAGTCCTGTTCGGCGGTTATGCCCGGCTTTCTGCAGAACGATCTGTTTTCAAGTGGGCGTGAAATGGAAGTCGCAAAGCTCCTAGAGCGCTATTTTCACCTATAAAATAGAGTCCAAGTAAGGCAGAGCGAAGGTTGTTTACTATGCTTGTATACATATTCGTTCCGTGGTTGATTGATATTGAAGAACTTGAATCATGGCCAACCCGCCACTTCCGTCCCATGGTCTCCAATACGCTTAATCCACGTGCTGCTATGCCATCATCCAAATGCGCGTTTACTCATCTAACGTCGCGTATGTCAGCGGCGATTCGTGATAGTTTTCAATCATCAGACCTGTCGTATACTCGTACTCTCTATCTTCCCATTCATACTAAGGATTACCATACACCTCAGCAGTGCCTTCGGCACCCAGCTGAGTAATATACTTCCTTCCTTCCTTCCTTCCAACTATCGTGATCCAACCCTGCCAACACTACCGTAGAGGCCGAACCGCTACCCTGTTTTTGCACAGATATCAATGGCTAGCTTAAACGAAAACTGGCGTTGCCAAAGCTACAGCAATGCATACGCTCAGACCGACAACCGTCCTAGGCCTAGCATGCATTTTGACGCGGACTCACCCTCCATTTTTGTGTCTAGCGGTTCCCAATTTCCCTTGTCGTCGATATGTACTGCACAGGGACTTCAACATACGCGTTTGAAAGCCCTGCGCTCGTGCCTCGAGCCCTGAAGGTGTGTCATGCTCAAGATTCTTAACAAGCGATGTTTAGCGAGATGTAGACGAGAATGAGGGTTTGACGGCGATGAGGGACAGGAAGAGCGCTAATCAGAGCATGAGGTACGTCCTCTTTGCTGAAAAGGTTCAATCGTGCAGGCTCCGATTGGACGACACCTGTTCACGGATCCGCTTCCGAAGGACTTGAAACTTGCGATGGAGAGCTATCCTGTCTGCTTGAAGCGCCGCACCTAATCGTCCGCCTCGAGGGATGCGAATTCCATGTTTCATACCTGCAGGCAACTCTTTTCGGGCGGTGCAGCATAGCGCCCGCGGGCCGGGCTGGTGAATACATAAGTACGCTTCGAAGCTCATTGTCAGTCATTCTCCTTTCTCCCCTCTTTCTACCAGTTTCTTTCTTCCTCAACTTTTCTTCCAGTTGAACATTTTACTTTTTTGTCACGATGTTTTCCTTTTCGCGAATGAGTCTCTGGCTGCTAGCCTTGACGATGATGACCGTCTCGCTCGCTTCCCCACTTCCCACCTTCAACGACTCAGAGCTCGTTCGCAGAGCCGCTGGGGCCTCCGCCGATGTTGCGCAGGAGATCGGTACCTCCATCATCAAAGGCATCATGGACGGGGTGGCCTCCGATGGGGATGTAAGTCCCATTTCTGCGCCGTTCTTCGTCATACAGGTCTAACGACAATTTCAGAAGCGAGCCCGTTTCACACAAGACGTTGTCGGAGCGCTTCAAATGCAGGAGCCGTCCTTCAACTATGTGATTGTCCATACTGCACATATGGTCGCTTTCGATGGCGTCGAGGGCGTAGACTGGGGTCATAGACACCAGGAGTTGGATATCCAGATTGGGGGGACTATCGGGTATGTATGGCTCGTAGCCGAGCATTGTGATATTGACGACGAAGGAGATAGGTTCGAGATATACACTTTTAGGAGTGGGACATTCACTCTCATGGGTGATGGTGGATTCACGAATGTATGCCGACCATTCGTTCTCTAGGGAATTGCACAAACTGACATTTATTGCGGGGTAGTTTGCTTTCATTGGCGTTGTTACTTCAGACACGATGGGGAGGCCTCGTACTATCCAGTTTGCATCTCCGGTGTAGGCTGTGCGTGCTTGTCTGAGAGATACAGTAGGAGCGGCTTCATGTGTTTGGACGTTTTAAGTTATACAATAGTAAATGCACACGTCTTTTATGTCTCCCTGAACGATCTGAGGATGCACATATCTTGGGCTGTTCCACGAATCTGTCGATTTTAGGACGTAGACGCGTGGACACGGAAAGAATCTGAACGCGAACAAGTCGTGGCTAGCCCGGGAGAAGTTGGGGGAGCTGCGTCCAGACCACTATGTTTTGCAAATGTTTTGGTTATGCTGGGGAGATCCTAGTCCTGTGAGTAAAATGGCAGACTGTCGTGCCACTGCTCCGAGCTCGTCCATCTCGCAGACCATGACGGTTTGAAGCGCTATTTGTTTGGTCTTGTGTAGGCGACATGATCGACGCGTTTTTACCTCCTACTGTCATTCCTCGCCCTTACTAGCAGTGCGTTTCTCGGATTGACGCGGTACACTTGGTATCCTCTTGATACACGCTTCTTGGCGGCTCATAGAGTAATACTACGAATTTGAACTCTTCTCGTTTCTTCGGTCCTCGTTCCGCGGTGCCCTTCAGCGACTTTTCGCACACCGGTGGCGTACTCTCTGCATCATGTTACGTATCCAGTCCGCACGCTTATGAGATTATCCCTCAGCACTTGTTCAGACCACGGTAAAGATCAACTTGTGGCAGAACATTCCTAACTATCGACTAAGAACATAGAGACTACTTGGGAGACTACGAATCCAAAAACGATTTAGCTTTAAAATGAGACACAGCGTAAGCCGAAAGCTTAGCCTCTAGGTCTCCAACACCGTCGTAATCCGTCACGCTCTGCTTCAACCGTGTGGAGTGGTCATCGACATAGTCCAACCCAACATCGACATCCTTCTCCACGACCGATCCCATCTCCAGGTGTGTGGGCACCTCTAGGTGTACCTTCACGCCAAAATTCCGAATCGGAATCTTGGTCTCTTGATTGTCCACCCTCCAGAACTTGCGCCATCCACGATGCGTGCGAGATGATGATGGTTCTGGAAGTTCCCAAAATGAAAGCACAGCTATCTCAAGCTTGTCGGGTGGGATCTGAGCCTTGTTTCTGCCGCGAAACGCAAAGTCGACCAAAGGAAGAAGGTCAGGCCTCTGAGTCAGCTGAAGCCCGTCCACCCGCGAATATTTGTCGTTTATGTGGTACTCCCATCGGAGGCCTCGACGCCATGTTTTGAACCGCTGAATTCGTATGACCTTCTGGATGACCTCCTTCGTGTGACCTGCTTTATTGGCGACGTTGTGCGTGCCACCAAGATCAGCAGAAGGCGACATGCCAATCTTCACGGTAGCGTTGAATTGCGTGGCTTGACTTTCCTCCGTAGTTTCGGTAAGCTTGACAGATCCGTCTACAGAGATCTGAGACGGTAACGGACGTTCATTAGAGAGGACGTTGGGATAATCGTGTGGAGTGTGAATGGCTACGCAGGAATAGAATTGATCATAGCAGAACGCCGGTGTCAGAGTACCTCGGGGCGTCGATTGAAAATCCAATCGAAAGAACTCCACTCGTGAACTCGACACGACATCCTCCTCCAGAGAGTTGGAGATTTTCTGTATTCATATTCATCAGGTGCAAATCTTGCAAGGCTTAAGATCCCATACCATAGTTCCGATAGATCCTTCAACCACAACATCTTGATCGAGCAGTAACGGGCTGTTTTTGTCGAATTTGAATCTAACCATGAAGAGGACGCGACGAGACCCTTCTGCGCTTCCCGCCGAAGGGTCCGGATCAGGTTCAGGCAATGCACCTGGTTGACCGCCGCTTCCTGTCGACGCCGGCGTCTCCGCGTTCAAGGTCGGGTTTCCGACTGCAGGACTCTGATTCGGCCCTGGGCAGCGTGGGGTATCGGTGGGCGGTCCGGGGTCTGGATTCTCATGACCATCGACCTCCCTGGAGACACTAGAGCCACGGTTGGACGACGTAGAGAGCGAAAACGATACGCCTATGCCGGAAGCTCCTCCTGACGTAGAGCTAGAAGCAGAACACAAGCGAAATTTGTAGCTCGGCGTCTGAAGAATACCAAGATGTGGCGACAGTTCTTTCCCGACATCCAACAATAACTGCCGAAGCCCGTCAGCTTGATTGGAGTCCTCCACGGCAAAGTCGGTATCACAGAAGATGTGTGCACACTCGGCGGCGGCGAAGTCGCCTGCCAAGGAAACGTCGTTTAAGGACAGGGCGTCTTCGTCAAATGCGGCTGTGAGCAGAACATGGTCCTTGGACAGCCCAACCTTGTGGTCGAAAAGTTTGTAGATTGCATCTTGTCGGAGGAGAAGATGCTGGTGGACGTGAATGGGGAGGATGGGTCGGGCAGATAGGGTACACTTTGCTGATTCTGGGGTGAGGGATGCGCCGACTGATGTCGTCACGGACGCAGGAATGGGAGCTTCTAAGTGCTTACTGTTTGCGACTTCAGAAACCAGTATGCCTAGTATGCCGCGGAGCGTATCAATAATGGCAGCTGCGGAGGGGCGGTCTTCTGCAGAAGTAGAAAGGCAAGACATGACCAATGCCCACAGCTCATCCGAAGGAAGGTCCTCCAGTGATGGTCGAGGTGGTTTGTTCTTGTGAAGTAATAGCTCTGCAATCACCGCTGCATCATTCTTGAGATGAGAGAACGGAGGTTTTCCTGTGTATATCTATGAGAAGTTGAAAGTGCGCATCACGATGAGTGATGTAGACGACTTACCTCGAGAATGGTGCACCCGAAAGAATATATATCCTTCGCCGTCACGTATGAGCTTTTAAAGCGTGAATAATCTAACGCCTCAGGGGGCATCCATTGAAGACTGCCCTGTAAGATCGAATCGTCGTCGAACGCCTCCGTGGAATCTGCGACCATACTCAAACCGAAGCCAGCCACACAGCAGTGCTGGTCGTTGTCAACAAGAACATTTGTCTACGGGAATTATGAACGCGTTCATAAGCCGTAGGACATTACATACACCTTTGATGTCCCCATGAACGATCGGGGGATCCGACTCGTGCAAGTATTGAATACCGTGAGCAATGTCGCAGATCTACCAGTGTTAGGAAACATGTAAAAGGATTCTATGGGAACGTACTGCTTGTAGACGATCGTGGGATGGGTTTTCTTTCAGAAATGTTATTATATCTTTATGTTCCATCCATGGCGATATCATGCACAAGCGAGGCGCAAACAAATCTTTGTTGACCCCAAGAAAAGGGAGGACATTAGGATGGCGGAGCTGCCTCCAGATCAGGGCCTCGCGGCAGAAATTCTTCGAACAGATAAGATTGGCCTGTCTGGGATAACTATCAGTGGCGCACCTTGAGTATTTGTTGTTGTTTCTCACTGGTGTCAGTGGTGAACTGCCGCAGAACCGTTAGACAGACAGTCTTTCCGTCCACCGCCCCTTTCCATATATCCTGAAGTGCTGTGAGCCAGAACCCCGGCATGTCAAAGCTACTAACCGCAAATGGTCCACGCGCTACAGGATGGTCTCCGCCGTTACGCTTTACGTTCCGAAGGAAGAATGAAGATGGCATAATATGGCGATCATTGCCCAAAGCACGCAGGTATTTGAAGCATTTCGTTCGGTACCGCTTATTGAACACGCCAGTGTCAAGTTCCTATTTTAGAGATGTGTTTTCACCAGTGGGAGAGCAATTGAGAGTAGTCACATACGTCCTGAAGAAAATTCATCAATGCTTGAGCTGCATCTGACGGAACGGATTCAATTCCATTCCATGGCTGGTCAGAGACCCGCAAGGCCTCCCGTATAACCACGCGATTATCGTCAGCTAGAAGATTGGACCAGTCGATCTAAAAAGGCGAGCAAAGCATGGGGGTAATGTTAACGAAGAACGAATGCCAGACATAGGAGCGCGCACCGGTACAAGGCTGTCCTCACCTAGCACTTGAAGGCAGCGTCTACACGACTCACGATACGTTTTATCGTCGGTGGTACTTGCGCTCTAACCCAGCGTAATTTGGTCAGTAGCGCTAGACGGAAGGAACAACCACCACACCTTTAGAAGAAAATTCATCAAATTAGGGATGTCGTCGCACCTAACGAGTTCAATTCCTCTCCATGGCTCGTCGGCCCGCTGTAAAATACGCGTGACCGCCGGTTCCCAAGCATCATCGGTAGGAAGAGGTAGTTGGGACCAGTCTGGCATTCGCAGGCGAGGGGATCGGATATGGCGCGCACGATGGGAAGGAAGCAAGACGTGGGAGTCTACAGCTTAACAGCTTGAATACTGGGGTTAGGCATGTCACGGGCGATATATCAAGTCCCACGAGGCCGAGCCCATCACTGCACGGCAGACTGTCGTATTCCACGCATGCGCATGACGGTGGCAATGATGGTTTAGAGCGTGTTTTGTTTGGTCCTGTGTACGCGACACAGTGATCGACCGTCGGTTTTTCGCATCCTGCTTTCATTCCCCGCTCTCAGCTATGTGCTTCTCGGCTTCTTGATACATAATCTTACGGATCCAAACTACTTATTCGGGCGGTGTTCCACGACTTTTTCCTTGTCAACTTGAATCTGAGCCTCCTGCTATGTTTCGTTACAATGTTACAATATTGATTCCGCCTACGCTAATTTAATCCGCTATGCTTATAGATTGATACTGGACCTGCGGACTGCAACTTTCTGGGTACTAAACACTCTGTTAAGTACTCGGCTGACCGTTCTCTGGCACCCTATAAACGCCGTCCCTCTGCTGCCAGCATTCTATGCCTGTCCGAGCGGGTGCGGACACCAGCAGGGAACACTGAAACAGGACGACTTTCTGACACTGGTGGATTCCTTCGACTGGTCCATTGACAAGATCTACTACGTCCCCGCCCGCGTGATTTGAGATTATCTCCATTTTAGCGGTAGTCAACCTCTTCAACAACGTTTTCTTCGGCCAGGTGATGGGGCTTATGCAGGGCAAAGCGGTCGTCGAGTCACGAGTATGCTGATATGTTCAACGCGCGGGCGCGTGTCCTCGGTGACCACAAACGCGTCCTAGCCTTGTTCGACAACTGCATTCGGACGGCCCTGCCGTGTCTTCGATTCTAGCGGGCGTGGACACCTGTGAAAGTATATTCAAAACGCGCTTCGTAACATTCATCTGCATGCCTAGGCTATGGACACGATTATATGATTATCCGAGTCGCTCACTGCTTTATATGACTCTTCCATAGCCGCAGGTCGGACCTCTTCCTCGCCAGTGACAGCTGCTTCTACATGCTTGGCCTCTTCAGTCTGGTCACCATAAAGCCTTTTCCCATCTGCATCGATACCAGCATGGAGGATGTACCGAATTTCTTATTCAAGGTATCGTAGACGGCGTAAATTTGAACTCGTTGGGGAGAGGTCGTTCTGGCACCATAAGTAGAAGACGAATTGCTGTCTTGATCATGAAGGAAGACGGGGCTTTCATTCCTCTTAGCTCAGTGGTAGAGCTTGCCACTAGTAGCAGTCGTTCAAGTCGGCTAGAGGAAATAAGTGCAATGCATCTATGGGACTTGTTTTTCTTCGATCTTGCGGCACCACTGACATTTTATGGAAGACTTCTGGATCATCTTAAGACAAACAGTTTAAGTCACTGTACAGCATGCCCATCTTCTACTGATGCTTTGAAGTATGTCTACGTGACATGGTACTTTACACGCAACTCGGATGATCCTACTTACTGTTCCCGTTCGTAGTTCTCAGGTCCCTTCATGATTCCGACTGAGCACCTTGACGAGGGACACTTCTCGTGGCATTGCTACTGCGGAATACTCATCTGTATCGACGTGGAATGAATGTACCTTCTATTCTTCGACTCGCCTGATCAGCAACAAGCGAGAAAAGGAAAGGGTGCATCCCTCTTAGCTCAGTGGTAGAGCGCGTCACTAGTATACTAAAGGCATTTGAGTCTCATGACGAGGTCAGTCGTTCAAGTCGGCTAGAGGGAATGGAAGTGTTCCTTTAAGCTTTTTCTTGGCCCGGTGCTGTGGCGCATTTTTTTTTAGCTTCCTCTCGAGTCTCTCAACACTAATATTATGTACTTGTCACTCATATGATGGAATAACTAGGATAGTTCGAAGCCTAGGCGAACAGGATTCGTGATGGTGTACAACACCTGCTATCGAGTGATCGTCGTATCAAACATCCGTAGCTAGCACATGCGAAGGAGCCAAGTCGTCTGCACCTAATCAGAGGTACGCGGTCTGACTTCGACGAAGATATGCATCCATTTGGAAAAGTAGATGCTACGAGCATTGGATTGCATGCACCATGGATCATACATGCGACATAGTTTAAACGAGATTTTACAAGACCCTAGTAAACGTATCCTCGCAGTCTTCCACCGACGGGCCTCTTCGTGGTCGAGGATACCGGAGAACATAGTCTACAAGGAAATAAGATAGACGTTAGATGATTGGATAAGGACTAGTAGTAGATGGACCCATATACGTTCCCGAAACCTCTACTAGGGAGGAGCAAGTACCTTGCGCTATACCCTAATGCCAGTCATACGTCAGATATTCGTATGTTAAGCATTAGCTGGGGCGCGCATGGCATGAACATGAATTCATCTGCCCAGATGCAATGTGCGCGCTTATCGACAGAAATCACACAGGGAGTGTACATGCAGTCGGACGAATCGCATTCTTAGGCATACAGCATACAATCGCATAAGCACCGTCATCATCTGCCGCCAGACATACGGTCTAACTAGTCTGTTGTAGCCTACCGGCCTGCGCCAGGAACGTTCCGCCTCTCGCGGCGGGGTGCGCGCTCGGGGATGATGGGCTGCGCGACGGTGACGGGGATCGAGTCAAAGTTCAATGCGTGCAGGAGGTCCTAGATACGGATTAGCCTAAGCGTCTGATAGATGGTGGCCAGCGTACCTTTGTCTCCTGGTCGACCTCGAGCTCGCCCTCAAGGGCAGACACCTCGGGGACGTAGTTATCCTTGCGCTCGCGCTCCTCCTCTTGGAGCTTGAAGGAGATGCCGCGGACGGGGCCCTTTTGGATGCGCTTCATGAGATGGGTGGTGAAGCCGGAGATTTTGTTGCGCAGGCGTTTCGAGGGGACGACGGCCTTTCGGGGCGTCAGCTACGCCATGGTACGGGTAATGGGAAAATGGATACTGACAACTTCATCGACGATGCGCTTGTTGGTGTGGAAATCGAGGGTGAGGCGGGGGTAGTATTTTTCGATGAGCACTCGGCTCGCGCGCTTGGTCGTCTTCGTGCGGACTCGGCCCTATACAAAATTCAGCAACGACGAGGACGAGGGCGGGATGGACGCACCATGTTGCTTCTTGATGTGTTGTTGGATGCCTTGGCTAGCGTTCACGATGAGCAGAGACAGATCGAAAATCGGCTTTCGGCATCTTCCGGGTGGCTTGCCAGTTGCTGATGTCATGCTTTCCCCACGGTCTCCGTCCCAAGATTTTCGATCACCGATCCGCTCTCCCTTCGTCTGTTGTCTTCCAGTCACACCCTCCAGTACGTGCGATGCGCTCCTCGATGCCCGGTCGAATCCCATGGGACACTCCCCGGGCAGCTAACGACTTTTATAGAAAAAGCCAGCCATACTTGCTTTGAATATAACCACTGCAAAATGGTCCGCGTCTCTGTCCTCAACGATTGCTTGGTGCGTTCGTCCTCTCCTACTCCATCCAATCCTTGCTTAGCCATCTCCGCAGAACAACATCGTCAACGCCGAGCGCCGCGGCAAGCGCCAGGTGCTCATCCGCCCCTCCTCCAAGGTCGTCGTCAAATTCCTGTCCGTCATGCAGCGCCACGGATACGTACGTCTTGGGCCCTCCTCCCCCCATCCGCCTCACATCCGCTTACGCGTGCCATTAGATTGGGGAATTCACCATCATCGACGACCACCGTTCCGGCAAGATCGTCATCGAGCTCAATGGCCGCCTCAACAAAACCGGCGTCATCTCCCCCCGCTTCAACGTCCAGGTCACACAGATCGAGAGCTGGGTCAACTTGCTCCTCCCCAGTAGAGGGTTCGGCATAATCATCCTTGTATGTGCTCCCGACTAGTACCTATCCATCATCGACTAACGTCTTCTTGTAGACCACGTCGTCCGGTATCCTCGACCACGAAGAGGCGCGTCGCAAGAACGTTGGTGGAAAGCTGCTCGGATACGTCTACTAGGGTAGTCCTACCGTTCAAAATATGTCGCTTGTATGATCTATGGTGTATGCAATGCTCATAGCGCCCACCTTTCCGCTTCGATGCACACAGTATTACTTTCTGTCAACGTCCTCATCCAACTTCCACCGGGGACCGCTAATTAGTGCATAGCTAGTTGTACACGACTTGCACACAGCTTCACCACCCATCTCATGAAGCGCATCCACAAAAGGGCCCCGTCCAGTGTCCACGCATCTCCTTCAAAAGGGAGCGAGAGCGCAAGGACAACTACGTCCCCGAGGTGTCTGCCCTTGAGGCTGAGCTCGAGGTTGACCAGGAGACAAAGGCACGCTGGCCACTTGCTGATGTTTAATTGAGATTAATCTATTGATTACTCAAAACCAATATGAGGTACGCCAATCCGACTTTCTCTTCGCCGAAGACATCCTCGCTCATCGATGCTCATTACAGATCCTTCGGATCTACAATGCTGTATCTCTGGTTCGTTGCCCGTCGGGCCGCAAATACAAACCAGGTGAGTCGACACCCGCAGTGTCTTCGGCGCTTTACTAACGTGGCATGCTTTCGGCGTCACAGTTTCTCTTAGGTCGATCATCTATTTCCTTACCTGGCGGTGGCTTAGGTATGCAGCCTGGGATGTCTCGCATCCTCCAGCTCCCCGCCAGGTGTGTTTCAATACTTACTGTCTTGCTCTCAGTTTCTTACTGTGCCTCTCAAGTATTCCATTGTCGTCGCCCGCCCGTTTGTATTACCATACTGTACCACTTACCCTAAGACGAGTATCAATCATATACACGGCCGCCGCGTGTGGCGGTCGGCTTCTTGGCTACCTCGTCCTCCGACGGGCTCTTCAGATTGGAGCTAAATCCATATCTAGGACCTCCTACACACATTGAACTTTGACTCTATCCCCGTCACCGTCGAGCAGCCCATCATACACGAACGCGCACCCCGCCGCGAGAGGCGCTGTATGCCTAAGAATGCGATTCGTCCGACTGCATGTACACTCCCTGTGTGATTCCTGTCGATAAACGCGTATCGTGTCGGCTGAAGTCATGTTCACGTTGAAAAAATGAGTGGCCTAGAGAAGTTCCTAAAGTCTGAAGACTGACTTGCTGGAAATTAGATGACACATGTTGAGAGTACAACATTTACCCCGGTAGTGGCGCAACCATGTCTGTATGGTAACCGGACGTAGAGTATTGCTGTAAAGTAAATGCCAGGTTCAATGAAGCACTTCGGGTTTCAACCAGGATATAAATAATAACAGTTTGATGCCGGGTGCGCCACGACGCTTGTGCGAAAACCAATCGTGTAACGACCGAATTCCCTCTAGCCGACTTGAACGACTGACCTCGTCATTGGAAAGGTGGTTATATGGATACTAGTGACGCGCTCTACCACTGAGCTAAGAGGGATGTAAGCCCAGATGTTCTGCTTTGTAGATGAATCCAGTGCATCAGAAATAGGCTTGAAATGAATTATCCCTCATCAAGGCGCTCAGATTCACAAAGAGACAACGGGACGACACCGTGATGACAGCGCTAGCAAGCTGAGAAATATGAATTGGGAACAGTAGGATCAAACTCGGTACATAGGACTACTTAACAAAAACATGCTTCAAAGCATCACGGTCGCCAGTGCGAGACGGGCATATGCGCAGTACAACAACCTGCCTTGCCAACTCGACGCAGACCCCGTACACTATTGACGATGCTTCTCAATATCACTCTGCGAGCGCGCAAGGCCAGTTGTGTCTTCGACGACATACATGTAAGCTAATTACTAGAAACTTCTAGACTGTATCCTTTTCATCTCTGTATTATAGTAGAGTCATGTGGCGTCCTTTGCTTACGCTGAGAGTCCTCAATCACAGTCTTCCTCGTATTCAAGTTCGTTCGAAGGAAGTCATCGTGGTTCCGGCCACGAATTCGTATCGACTTATACTTAATAATAACACGCCGGTGTAACTCAGAAAAAAGATTGGGCACCACGAGCCCAGCGTGTCTTGCTCCAAAATTGATGCATAGCCTACTAAAGAAGTCCGAATTCCCTCTAGCCGAGTTGAACGACTGACCTCGTCATTAAACGTGTCTATACCATCGATCCTGGTGACGTGCTCTATCACTGAGCCAAGAGGGATGGAAGCCTCTTCCAAGACAAGCAACTCGCCTTCTGAATGGCGCTTATGATACCTTTGATAAGGCATTCAGCGACCTCGAGGACTGCGCTGCCGCCGGCGCTATCAGGTCTGGTATCCACCTAATTGGGAAAAGACTTTGCGCGGTAACCAGAACTAGCAAGACTGAAGACGGCACAAAAGGACAAGCATGAAGGAGAAGCTGTCATTGGTGAGAAAGAGGTCCGACCCGTGTCTATGCAAGAGTCGGCCCAGAAAATGGATGATAATCGTTTGTCTGGTAGTGCGTCACTATACTTGATATAAAGCAGTTCGCAACTCGGATAGTCGTGTTCGTAGTGCACTGGCATGCCACGATGAATTTTGCGAAGCGAGTTGTCAGAGGGACTGTGTTTGTGAATCGTACCATCGTACCTAGTGTGGGTCCTATGGTCATGCCAAACATAGCGTGTCAAGAGGATACGAAGTAGGCGTCATCGAGAGGCTCAGGTGGATGAGGGAAAAAGTCGCGGAACCCCAACCGAAGAGTTTCGATTCGGAGTATGGACTTATGAGCGACCAAATAGCGTGTATCAAGAAGCCGAGAGGCACACAGCTAAGAGCGAGGAATGACAGTAGGCGTTCGGTATAGACGTGTAGCATCCGCAAGAGCTCATACCCAAATGCCAATATGGTAGTGTGTAACTCTGCCCCCCCGATAGTTTCGGTGATCGTTCAAGAAAAGGGCTGATCGGCAAGTGCCGTCATCTTTGCTTGTGTTTGTCCTCGGTCATAAACGCGTCTTCGTCTTCGTCCTACTGTCACGACTTTCGTTCTCGGAGCCTCTAGACGTCGTACCTCTGATCCCGGAGTACTACATCATATTTTCTGTCTTCCCTCCACTGATTTCTACTTTCTCCTGGGTGCTTGGACTGTATTCAATTGTTCCTGTCTCCTTAGACACACCCTCCACTCGATGCGGACTGGCTGGACGCCACCTTTAACGTGGACGCTTCCGTACTCTGACTGACCGTCGCTAGTTATGTATCCTCTTTCGCATCAACTGTAATCCAATCAGGGTCCATATCCGTGCTTGCCGCTACGCTTTTTACAAACACTTGGCGACTTGGCGACCTCTGCAGGTTCCACTGGCCGTGTGGGAATCTCTCGCTTAATTGGGCAGACGCGTATACGGCCAAGGCAATGACTTCTTTTTTGGCCAATAGGACACCTGCTTGTCGGGTGTCCCCCGGCGTTTGTGGGTTCTTGCTTACATGCTAACGGTGGACAAGACTTTCCCCAGTTCGGTCAGTCAAAACACGCACCATTTTCTGGTGGTTATTGTCAGCATCGGAGAGCAATGGCCATAATAGAAGCACACGCTGCCCGACTACTTCGCAAAGGGGCTGGCTTTAAAAGCCAGGTCACATTTTCATGTTCGGCAGCATCTCCAACTGCTTCTTTGGTTAATTCCTCTTATTCAAACACCAGTTTCTTCAAAATGCAGTTCATCAAGACTCTCTGTGTTGTTGCCCTTGCGGTCGTCGGTGCGCGTTGTTCTAGTTCCCTGTGACGAAGCGAGCCCACTGATGAGTTTCTACATAGGTGCTTCGGCATTCGAATTCGAGCGCCTCAACAAGAACGACTCAGTTCTTCTCGTCGTCGACCATCAGATGGGGTTGTTCCAGCTGGTTCGCGACTATACCCCGGAGGAATTCAAGAGCCACATCATGGCACATGCCAGCCTCGGCAAGATTTTCAACCTCCCCACCATTCTCACCACTAGCGCGGAAACTGGTCAGTTTCTTTCTCCACCTCCACGCTGAAGGCAGATGTAATTAACGTATTGGCAGGTCCCAACGGCCTTCTTCCTCGCGAAATCATTGAGATGCACCCCGACGCGCCGTTCATCAAGCGCCAGGGTGAGGTGAACGCGTGGGACAACGCCGACTTCCGTGCTGCTGTTCGCGCAACTGGAAAGAAGCAGGTCATCCTTGCGGGTATTGTCACTGATGTACGTCCGACGTATTTCAATCCTCTGATCACGAACTCTATCTTACCTAACTAGGTATGCACTGCCTTCCTCGCGCTCTCCTTGGTCGAAGAAGGTTACACCGTCTTTGCCAACGCAGAGGCCTCTGGTACTTTGAGCGACAAGATTGCCGCCGACGCCAATGATCGCATGCGCGCCGCTGGTGTCCAGGTCATGTCCATGTTCGGGATCGCATCCGACTTGATGAGGGACTGGAGGAATACCCCTGGAACACCGGAATTAGTCCCTTTCTATGACCAGTACGTTCACGTTCCCTCCTTACTACCACCGCACCTCACTGTCCTAGGTACATGACCGCGTATGGATACCTGGCGCGTTCACATGCTGCTGCCATTGGAAACGGTACTATTCAGCCTGGTGAAAGTGTTTAGAGCGGCTTTTCTCGAATTTGTGTCTTCAAAAATGTTCAAGTACTACTCTAGCTAAAATTCATGCTGCGTTATCAAAGTCTTTATCCTTTTGCATAGCGGGCGCCTGTGGACGATTATTCAAGGGGACTCGCCAAAGAGTTCAAAGTACTACACTACGTATACAGTGTTTACACCCCCTACATTCGTAGTGTTTCGTGTACCTCGTAGCTAACCTCAACAACCATTTACAATCAGTCCTTGTGTTCGAATCTGGTGATTTTCATCCGTTTCCGAACCAAATGGAAGGGCTCAGAGAGAGGTACAGCTATAGGAAGATCTCCAACGCCTTCAATTTGTGACGAAGCCTTTTCTGGTTGCTGACATGACGTGTGAATTGTGGCTACGCGCTGTTGACACAATCCATCATCACGGCGTCGTACACTCTCGTTTCCTCTTTCATGCCAAAATACGGTTACTTCCAAGCGAGCGACGACTTTACCCGCATATTCTACCCAACGTCGAAGGGAAACGCTCTCTGGGAGCCTTCTCCGCGTATGGCGCTCAGGCGAGACGGCACAATTGGTGACGGCTATTGGCCCAAAGGGATGCTGATAGGCGACCTAATCTTACGCACTCCGAAAGGGCACGTAAGCTATCTGTGGAATGTTATTCTTCCGTCCGATGATCCACGAAACATTCGTGGACCCCCAGGTTTCCAGCATTTGGTTCTTGACGCGTCCACGGACATTACCGTCGATCCCGAACGTTTTCCTCCGTGTAGCATATTTGGAGCCACAAACGACTGCACTAAACCTTTAGTTACCGAAGAACTGTACGTACATCATCATTGACGCGCCCGTCCTGTACTCATATCTCAATTCAGAGACGCGCCCCACAAGCTGAGAGTCACAAGTACAGCGAGGCTGCTATATTCGCTCTTCCTCTAGGTGGCGCGTCCTATGAATGCACTCCTTCGGGATTACTGAAGCTACGCGACTTTGCACTTCAGCATGCTTTACATTGGCATGAGTACGTATCTGGCGGGCTTGGGTACGATTTTACCAATGGTCTCATGTGCCTCGTCACTGGGTGCGAAAAAGCACGCTACTGGGCTTCCGCATACTATGTCAACAGGAACGCCGGCGTCGAAGACTTCTCCATTGATATCGACATGACAGTTGCCGGTGATTCACAAGTATTCCGGCGCAACGATGCTTTTCAGGGAAATGTGCGGTCCCATCAGGAAGGCGAAGACGATAGCAACGATACTAGTGTTGACCGGCACTGTCTCGCCTTTCGCGCATTTCATATTTCCTTGAAGCCGTCACTGTTCTTGGATCTTCCGTATGTGAAGAAAATTTACGAAAGGCCTTCGAACTGGTTTTCATTTCTTCCACGAGCCTTTCAGCCACCAGTCAAGTCTTACGAGCAAGAGTTCCCGGTATGTGATCGCCAGCGTTTCGTCCAGGTGCTTATCGTGCTGTTTAGACCTTCCATCCATCCTTGGCGATAAACCAGCTCATTCACCAATCAGTTTGTGCTCTGCTAGTCCTGTTTCGTTAACTGAATGTTGTACAGGCTCCGAAGCTCGTGATAGTTGTTGTACACGACAGCGATATAATCGCAGCTTTGGAACTGGTCAGTCAACTGCGCGTAACACCTGCCGTACTGAACCCAATTGCAGAATAATAACCAACTCCCTACCGTGCAGGAGCTCTCGTATCGAATGACTTTGAGCACAGTGATCGCATGTACCCCTGGTAACTGCGCCCTCGCGTTTGCCTATGGATACTGACGCGATTGGTAGATAATAACGCGTACCTCATTAATCGTTCAGAGTACGATCGTGGAATTATCGGGCAGCTATTTGGCTTGCTTCGTAAACCGCTTGCTTCCCTTGGCCTTTTGAGTTTCGCTGTGGTTAATGTGTAAACGCGAGCGAATTGAACAACGGCATAAGTAGGTCAGAGATTGCCACGGATGGGTTCCGACGACTCAGACTGGTCTAGGAATACGGCCCCCTCAAGTGGCCGGGAAGTTGCGCTTGTTATTCAGGAAACGGATTTAGAATTCAAGGTGTTAAAGTAGTTCAGGTGCGTCGCAAGTGGAAGCGGGAAGTAAATGGCCATATTCGGCCGAACCAGAGGCTTCAGACAATCATACACAAATAGCTATGCCGAATATAAATGCCGGTTTTTTTTTCTCCGACTTGCTTTCGTTCCACAACTTCAATATCATCGATTTTTCTCCGACTGCTCTATGCCCTCCTCTGCTGGCCACTTTCTGCCCGGACAGTTCTGAGCCCCGCGCTCCTACACTGATCTGGTTCTGGTGATGCGCCTATATTTACGACTTATTCTGGCGTCTAATCAACGCACGGATGGAGTCGGATTGAGAAGATGCCCCTCCGCTTGGTTGGGCTGTCTGTTACCGCCTCCTACATGTACAGCGTTTCATGTACTCCGTAGCCATGCACTTTTGAGTCTGCTTTTTTTTCTTTCGTGGACTTGTTTGCAATTCCAACCGGACAGCGTTCTGGTGTCAATCCGCAGCCATCCATTACTCGCCTTACTTGTGGTGTCGATGCCGTCAAATGCTTTCATGAATAAGGTGTCAAGATACACTATTGTTGACATCAGGTGAAGCGTAGTGATGGTATCAACGCAATATGCTTGCCATACAGACCTGAAGTCGGCGAGTCGTTGTTAGAGCGAAAAGGTGTGAAGTAATTAGACCTCTTCATGCCATGCATGGAGAGTCATTCAAGTTGAATGCAGTCGAATTTGTTCATCGCCTGGTTCATCGTACCGATGGTACACAGATCCAAATACTACTGGACAACGGACAACAACACGATCGCGGCGTTCTCCTCTTCGAAGAGATGACTATCAGTGCATGGCGTGAAAGCTGGAGTTCGCCACTTATAACGCTTTCACACCCGGCCGTTCCTGATAGGGACCTTGTGCCGGTTTCTACCTACCTACCTACCTACCTACCTATCCTCTATCTAACACCGGAGACTTGATTGGAGACGTAATTATGCTGTGTTTATATTCGCCTGCCGCGCTAATCAATCTACGGCGTGCCACTAAAGGCGGTGCGCTCATCAGCACGGATGCTTTTTCGTACCGGTGCATGCAGCCACGTCCATCCCAACCTCCACGTCCTCCTCTACCTCCACCTAAAGACTAAAGTGCACGCCCACCCGCAGGATGCATGGACTGGTCTCGCCTCTCTGCCGATGACCCTCAAGAATTCGTGGCCCAGCAGATACTACAGCTGTTATGGACCACTGATAGCCCCTGGAAGACCATCTCCTCCGTCAAACCGGATGTTGCTTTGATAGTGATGGACGTTCTTCAAACCGTTCGTGTTTCTTCCTTTCTTCCGTCACTAGTAGCTTTACTTATGCCGGTATAGGAATTGGATGCTGGGCCATCCAACGAACGGTACCGAACGACATGTATGAAATGCCTGCGTATTTTGGGGAAGCATCACGATATCGTGCCCACTTCGTTC